>CAOLHI010004164.1:0-131912 GCA_948474755.1 Ctenosaura bakeri
TGCACATTAAGCTTTATAAACCTATATATACTTACCTTGAAGGATGCTCCTTATTTTTGAATTGGTCTGGATAGAACTGTCCTGCAAAAGTTGCCTGCCATCCAAAGCCATGTGCAAGATCGCTATCTTTTGCTTTCAGATATTCTGCTATCAGATAATGTGTTCTATACCATCACTTTCAGCCTCCCAACCTTGATTTGGATAAACTGATGAAGAACTGTGGTAAATGCAAATTTATTTTCCATCACTAGATGAGGTAACTAATCAAAAGGCAAAGACTCTGCTCTGGATTATGCGGGCCATTTTAGATAATACTTTGCTTCCTGAGAGGCTTAAACAACAGTGCAAAGTCTTGTTAAATGCACCTCACAAAAGACACCAGCCGTTTTGGTGGGCCTCTTTACAAAAGATAATTTCCCTGTAAGTACTCACTGAAAATCCATTCTGGGCACACATGTGCATGCTGCACTAGATATAAAACCACCAGTCCATTCATTGCTTTGGTGGGAATGTGTATGCTACAGCTTTCCATATTCCAGTTCTGTTGACTAGTAAAGTTAAACTGTGGTTCAAGCCTATTACATTTTTGACTACAAGACAACTGTGCCCGTAAGATTACTAGGCCCAACATAGTCTCAGCAGTCATGCAGGTTTCAGCAGCCCTGGGAAGAGATTGGTGGGTTATGACTTTGTGAGTTATGAAGTAAAATCAGGGATGGATGAATTTTGAACCCAAGGTTCAGAAACTAGTACATCTGTATTTTTCATGTCTTGTTGCAGACCTCTCTAAAGTTTAGATAAGACCCATATCTCTCTAGAACTCAACTCTGATAGATCCGTTTCACTACTGTCTCTTCCGTCACAGAGTTTTCAGGAGCTCTGTGAAGTGATTGATTGGTTATTACTTCATGAGCCATGAAGTAAAATCAGGGATGGATGAATTTTGAATCCAGGATTCAAACATCAGTGCCTCTGCATTCTTAACATCTTGAGCCCCAACCTTTCAAGACCCAGACCCAGACATCTTTTGAGTTTAGATGAGACCCAGACCTCCCTGGAATTAAAGTATGATAGATTTATTTCATGCAGCAGCACTTTCCAGGAATCTTTGTTACCACTACGCGTACATACATACACAGAAAGATACTTCAATATATCTGAGGGCCTTTCTGCACTACACTGTTATAGTGCCATAATTCCACTTTCAACATTCTATGGAATCCTGGGGTTTGCAATTTAGGGAGGGACATTTAGAATTCATGGACAGAGAGCTCTTTGGCCTCAGTAAACTACAAACCCCAGAATTCCACAGGATCCTGAAAGTAGAATAATAGTATTATAACGGTGTAGTGCAGAAAGCCCCTGAGAAAGTACAGCCCATGGGAAGCACTGTGGTATGGTTCTACACACTAGTGTGTAGTCCTTGGCCCTTTTCGCATTAAGTCTTCTCGCGCGAGCGGGGGAGGGCGGCTTGCGCAAGAAGCCTTCTCCGGGAGGCTGCCACTTCCCCCCTCCTTCCTTCTGCAGGCGAAGGAACGAGCAGGGAAGCGGCAGCCTCCCAGAGGCGGCGGCAGCTTGCACATCCGTCCATTCCCCCCCCCGCGCAAGAGAAAGCCACTCGTCCCGTCCGCCCCCCGCGCGCGTGCGAGAGAAAGGCGCTCGTCCCATCCGCCCCCCCGCACGCGCGAGATAGAAAGGCGCTCATCCCGTCCGCCCCCCGCGCGCGAAGCAGGACGTGTTGCATCTGTCGCGGGAGCGCCCCGCCCCGTCCCGTCCCTTCCTTCCGCAGGGGCGGAGGGAAGGAAGCGCGACCTGGCCGGCTCCTGGACGCTCCGCACGAGAGGTATGTGCGTGCGGGTGGCGGGAGCGTTGCGCGAGCGTGGGTGATTTTCGCTTGGAAGCGAAAATCAAAAAACCCGCGCTCGCACCGCTTCAGCCCCATGAGCCCAGCGGAAGTGGGAGTTCGTCGTGCGGAGCGACGCTCCCACTCCCGTGAGGCTCACGGGGCTGTCGTGCGAGAAAAGGCCCGTGCGAAAAGTGCCCTTGTGTCATCATTGTGCACCAACATTGATATATCCTAGAAATATCCCCCTTCTTTACAACCAATTTGGAATTTAAACATTATCTATCTTGTGGACTGCTCCACTCATTGTGGAATAAAATGTGATAGACTGGGATTCAGCAACTCTACAATGCCATTTATGGAAGGCCTATTTTTAAAAAAGAAAGAAATACATACTGATTTGCATATTACAAAATGCAATTGAACTATGGTAACAATTGAGTATTCTGACTTGCATATATGATCCTAAAGTACTTGCAAAATCATAGACTGAGGCTGCAACTCTATGCTCACTAACTTGAAAAGAAATCCCATTGATCCTAGTGAGACTTAACTCAGAATACTCATATAGATGTCAAACTCGAATGCCCCAAGGGGATTTTACAGTGAGGTTCAGAGGGGCTTAATGTGGAGAAATAAGCAAAATGTGTAAGGTATGTAAACACTTTTAGTGGAAGCAATGGTAATTTCAACTTACAAAGATAATAATAACATGTAATTGGATTTTTTGCTTGGTTAATGAAATTATGGGGCTCTACATTGGCTTCAGAGGTTAATGAATTACCCTTAAATTTTAATTAGACTGCATTAAGTGTTTTACAAGGCTTTCCAAGTGCTCTGAAAACACTTGAGTGCTCAAGTCCTTTGAGTCCTATTGCTTTTGATTGGCAGTAGATTAGGAAGAGGCAAAACAATGTAATTTTTCACATAATTTATAGTTCAGTTATTTAATGGAATTCAGCATCACATAGTGGGGTAAGGACTATTGGTTTTCATCACCTTTCATCTGTCAAACTTCTCCATTTCCCTTTTGTCATCAGTTAGAAGAAGCTGCTCGTGCTGCTGTTCTTCTTCCATCATATCTGTCCCACTTCCAAGGGAAACATTGTGTCCATAATATGAAATCACATCTTCTACATCTTTGCCTTAAAAGGAGAAACTGGATCCTAGCTGTGCATGCAGAAAATGGCCACCAAACATACACTGCTACCAGGGCTGGCTCCCATGACATTTTATTGACCAAGGTGAAAAGAAAGTTAACCGGCATCTCATTCTGGATCTAAAGGCCATTATTGTGATTAAAAATTAGGACCTTAATACCCTAAAGGTACTAGATCCCATCTGAACTTGGAAACGTAGCAGGGTCAGCCTTGGTTTGTACTTGGATGGGACACCACCAGTGAGTACTGTGCACTGTAGGCTACATTTCTGAGGAAGAAATTGGCAAAACCACCTCTGAATATTCTTTGCCTCAGAAGATCCTATGAAATTCATGGAGTCGCCATAAGTCAATAGGTGACTTGAAGGCATGCATACATTTAAATGAACCTCACTGTTAATTTTTGCACTAACTGTACTTATACAAATAATGCAGGGGAAAACAATTATATCAGGAGACTTAGATATTCAATGAGCTGCTACTGAACAATGACTTATTCAGAGATTCAGACAATACTCAGTGTTACAAAGTACTCTACTGTCCTGTTTTTCCTACAGGCTATTCCTTTTATTTTATTAAAGGTATTGATATCCCAGCTTCCTATCACAGTAGATCATGAAGCAGCTAGCAACTGTTGAAATAAAGCAACCATAAAAATAAAAGCAGTTTTTAAAATGACTCAGTCCAAAATAAATAGAACAACTAAGGGTTTCTCCAGGCAGGCAAAATGTGCCAGAAGGTTGCAGTATTTGTTGCAGTAGTTTTTAGGATTTTTTTCTAAAAAATCTGTGCAATATTTCTGTTCTCCTGGACTATTTTCTGATAATTCTTTTTCACTCTGAGACATATTGGGGCAATGTGATCTTTTCTCTTCTTTCTATTTTTCAAGCATTAAATGTACTATTAATGAGATGACTTTTTTGTACCATAACTCTATACGACTCTATTAAGAAAAAGAAAAAAAAGAAAAAAAGGAAAAAAAAGTGGAGAAAATGTGCCTTTCAAACCATAAGACCCCCAAGCAAATCAAGTCCTGGTTTAAAGAAAAAACTTTGCAGAGCCCTAATGCAGATCCAAGAAATTGCTGCAAAGAGTCCCCCAAAAGAATTGAATGGATGGATGTGGTGGTGACAGTCACTGTCAAATCCCAGGCCATTTCCGCACGAGACTGTTATAGCACTATGATTCCACTTTCAACATCCTATGGAATCCTGGGGTTTGCAGTTTTGGGAGGGGCTGGCCAGCCCCTCCCAAAACTGCGAACCCCAGAATTTCATAGGATGTTGAAAGTGGAATCATAGCGCTATAACAGTCTCGTGCGAAATTGCCCCAGTATGACTCAAGGAGTTATACCATCAGAACTCTTGTTTCCTTAGGCTAATGTGGAAAAGCCCTAAGAGCACTTCCATAATGCATATTCTGCTATGGATGTCAGTCCTTGCTTATCTTGTTCTCTTTCCTGTGGCTGGCTGACACAGTGAAAGGTTTTGCTTGTTTTTCAGAGATGTTGTTGTTACCAGTTTTGGACTCAAGGCAGCTTAAAGGAGTTGAAAGAAAAAAGAACTGTCAAAAATTCACAGCATACAAACTGCCAACAAATTAAAAACAGAAACAAACAAACAAAACCTTTACACTTTTAAGACAAGTTTGTTCAAGTTGCGCAGTGTTTATTCAAACTATAATTATTTTTGTACAAACTATAGGTGCTGGTGCCTTGTCGTTTGGGCTTTTTAAAAGCTCTGCATGGGTTGGTTGCATCTTTTTAAAAAATCAGTGGCCCTGTTCTTCTTTGCTTGCCGAGTGGGAGAAAAGACAGTTGTTTGGGGCAGGAGCTTCTTGCATGAAAGAACTTGGACCCCCCCAACCCCCCCACCCACACAAGTGGTGGTCTTTCACTCTTGCACACAGAGCTAAAAATCTCATGGCAGTCACTGATTATTCAGTAGAGGGTCTCAACATGTCAAGACACTCTTTTTCATAATGGATGAGAAATTTCCTGAATATTCTTTATGTCTAAATCATCAGAACAGTCCTGTGGATCTGTTGCCACAGAGATGGTGAATCCAGTCCTGGTTCCACAGCTGTTCTTGCTACAGCTGCTCTGAGTGCATGGGAGCCATTGGTGTGGTGCACCATATTCCTGACAGAAGTTTGGCAGCAGAGGGTACAAAACTGAAGCAGTTGTGCAAGGACTGACTATAAAAATGAGAGCAGATTCACCAGCTGCCCCTCTTTATTACCTACCAAAATCCAGACCACAGCATTATGGGAAGTCCTCTGGAAAAGCTAACTTTTGTAAGACAAGGAGTGTCTGAGTCCAATGGACATACATTGGAATGCCATGCTGCAATATGAGAACAGAGAGAAAAGCCAGGATCCAAAGGTGTCCTTCCACTGTCCTGCAGTTTCTACAGAACTGGTTCTTTACCCCTGCTCTTATTTGTGAAGTCCCTTCTATACTACACAGTTATTGCACTTAGAGAGTACTTTAACTGCCATGATTCCATTCTATGGGATTTGTAGTTATCATAGAAATGTAGAGTTGGAAGAGACCACAGGGGCCATCCAGTTCAACACGCTGCCATTCAGGAACATCCTCAAAGAACTCCCGAAAGATGGCCATCTAGCTCTGCTTAAAAACCTCCAAAGAAGGAGACTCCACTACATTCCGAGGCAGCATATTCCACTGCTGGATAGGCCTGACTGTCAGGAAGTTTTTGCTGAGGTTCAGGTGGAATCTCCTTTTCTGTAGCTTGAATCCATTGCTCCTTGTCCTGGTCTCTGGAACAGCAGAAGACAAGCCCTCTCCTTCCTCTACATGGCATCCCTTCAAATATTTAAACATGGCTATCATGTCCCCTCTTAACCTTCTCTTCTGTAGACTAAACATACCCAGCTCTCTAAGTCTATCCTCATAGGGCATGGCTTCCAGGCTTCTCACCATTTTGGTCACCCTCCTCTGGACTTGCTCCAGCTTGACCATGTCCTTCTTGAATTGGGGTGCCCAGAACTGGACACAGTATTCAAGATGAGGTCTAACCAAAGCAGAGTAGAGTGGTACCAGTACCTCCCTCGATCTAGACACCCTACTCCTATTGATGCAGCCGAGAATTGCGTTGGCTTTCTTGGCTGCCACATCACACTGCTGACTCATGTTCAGCTTGTGGTCTATGAAGACTCCTAAATCCCTTTCACGCATACTTCTATCCATCCCCATGTCCCCCATCCTATATTTCTGTATTCCATTTTTTCTACCTAAGTGTAGTTTCTTACACTTCTCTCTGTTGAATTTCATTTTGTTAGCCTTGGCCCAACTCTCCAATCTATCCAGGTCATTTTGAATGTTGATCCTGTCCTCTGGCGTATTAGCAACCCCTCCCAATTGGTGTCATCTGCAAATTTGATGAGCATGCCCTCTATTCCTTCATCCAAGTCGTTGATAAAAAATATTGAACAGCACTGGGCCCAGGACAGAACCCTGTGGCACCCTGCTAGCCACTTCTCTCCAGGATGAAAAGCAACCATTCATGATCACCCTTTGGGTTTGGTCGGTCAACCAATTACAAATTCAACTAACAGTAGCCCTGTCCAGCCCACATTTTACTAGCTTCTTTGCAGGAATGTCATGGGGAACTTTGTCAAAGGCTTTACTGAAACTGAGATCTACTACATCCACAGCATTCCCTTCATCTATCAAGCTAGTAACTCTATCATAAAAAGAGATAAGATTAGTCTGGCATGACTTATTTTTGAGAAATCCATGTTGATTTCTCGTGATTACCGCGTTGCTTTCTAAGTGATTAGAAACTGACTGCTTAATGATCTGCTCCAAGATCTTTCCTGGTACTGATGTCAGGCTGACCGGGCAATAATTATTTGGGTCCTAATTTTTCCCCTTCTTGAAGATGGGGACAACATTTGCTCTCTTCCAGTCTGCTGGAACTTCTGTCCTCCAAGATTTCTCAAAGATTATAGCAAGCGGTTCCGAAATGACCTCTGCCAGCTCTTTTATTACCCTAGGATGCAATTCATCTGGTCCTGGAGACTTGAATTCATTCAGTGTGGCCAGGTATTCCTGTACCACCTCTCTACCTATTATGTGCCTCATTTCCTCTGCTTCCTCACCGCCAGGTTGAGTGCTTGTATCCTTCTGGGGAAAAACTGAGGCAAAGAAGGTGTTAAGTAGTTCTGCCTTTTCGCTTCTCCCTGTGAGTAATTTGCCATCTTCTCTGTGCAGCGACCCTTTTTACTTTTGCTGCAGACATATTTTAAAAAGCCCTTTTTATTGTTTTTAATGTCTCTGGCCAGCCTAAGTTCGGTCTGTGCTTTAGCCTTTCTGACCTCCTCCCTATATCTCCTGGCTACTTGCTTAAATTCTTCTTTAGTGGTTTCCCCCTTCTTCCATTCCCTGTACATGTTTCTCTTAACACTTAGCTCAGCTGAGAGTTCTTTAGTCAACCATTCTGGTTTCTTCAGATGCCTTCCATTTTTCCTCCTTAATGGCACAGTTTTAGACTGTGCCTTCAGTATCTCCTTTTTAAGGAGCTCCCATGCCTCCTGAACTCCTTTCCCTTTCACTATTCTTGACCATGGAATTCCAGCCAGCAGCCCCCTAAGTTTACAGAAGTCCACTTTTTTAAAATCTAAGATGGGTGTCTGGCTACACTTATCTTCTCCTTCCCACTGAATGCCAAATTCCAATAGGGCATGGTCATTCCCCCCTAAAGATCCAACCACTTCTACCTCATTAACAAGGTCATCCCTGTTGGTCAGGATCAGATCTAGAATATTTGATCCCCTTATGGCCTCTTCCACCTTCTGGACCATGAAGTTGTCTGCAAGACAAGCAAGAAACTTGCTGGACCTTGCTGTCTTCGCAGTGTTTGACTGCCAACATATACCCAGGTAATTGAAATCTCCTATTATTACTGTATCTCTCCTTTTTGAATGTGCAGTCATTTGGTTGAGGAAGGCGTGATCAAAGTCCTCAGTCTGGGTTGAAGGTCTGTGAAGAATGTTCTGCCTGAGCTCTCATGCCTCAAACAACTACAAATTCCAGGATTCTACAAGATGCAGCCATGATTAAATATCAAAGTGGTATCAAAATGCTCTTACGTGCAGTATAAAAGAGCCCTCATATAGGAATTCACATGCTTTCAAGCTGGTATAGCTTGCATTATTTCAGTCTACATTAACTCTGATATATTAAAATGTAGGTGGCAAAGGAAAGTACTACAGTGTGCTTTAGAACTCAATGAAAATACTTCTATGCTTAAAATTCAGCACCCCTCTAAACCTCTGTGCAACCAGGGCCTAACATTAAGGCCCTAAACCCTCCCCTGCTCATCATCTAGAATCAAAAGTATTGCACTAAAAGTTCCAGAGCTCTTTCATTTCATTTTCACTGAAAGATTGCTTCAAGGTGGCTTTCATTTTCTTACTCTCTTTGGAGGAGAGATAAAAGAGATATATATTTTAATATGCTTTTCTTTCCTCTAAGAAATAATCAAATACCCAATTCAATGGCAGTTTGAGATGCTTTAGAGAAAGGAACAAGGGAGGAATGAAACATGGTTTCAGTTTCCTAATATAGCAACTAACTGAATGATATGTTCAGTCCCAGATTTATGCCAGACTCTGATATTATATAATAACAAATTCAAGCAAAAAAAAAGAAGAAAGAAAAATCTGT
Organism: Ctenosaura bakeri; assembly: GCA_948474755.1. Lineage (NCBI taxonomy): Eukaryota > Metazoa > Chordata > Lepidosauria > Squamata > Iguanidae > Ctenosaura > Ctenosaura bakeri. The sequence continues at coordinate 8,695 of CAOLHI010004164.1, forward strand.
ACTCTCTGTGGTTTGTAAAGATCCCTAATACTGGAGTGCTATAAATGTCTCAAGATAGATAGATGATAGTTGGCAAGCTAGAAAGACAGAGAGACAGACAGTTTGTCTACACAGAAATTTAGGTAATTTTTAAAGTACAATAGTCTCATGCTGTTTTGTTATTCAAAATTACCAGAGAAAGATATAGTTGTTCCTTCTAGAAATGGCTGGGTTTGGTAATGGATGGGTGATCAGTTCTACTGAAAAGAAGCACCAAAGGGAGTTCAATGGAGCAATCCTCCAAAAAGGAGTTTGCCCTCCCCAACACACTTGACCTCTCCCCACAACTTGAGGGAAAGGCAGTTTTCATACTTATTTATTTATTGAATTTATATCCTGCCTTTTTTCCAAGATATGAATCAAGTGCATACCTCAAAGTCATTCATATATGACATGAGTGGCACTCTCAAACCAGTAGTCTGCAGCCACTGACGTACTCTTCAAGATGCAACCATGATAGTGGTAATCCACTGAAGAGAAATAAAGAAAGGTAACTGAAGAAGTATGACAAAGCATATTGCTACAGAAGGGTGCTAGGTCCTCTGCTAATTTTTCATAAGCCCCTTTCTTTTTGAATCAATGAGGCTTGTGACAACTTATTACTTTGTTGTGCACTCACAGACCCTCCTCCATTTTGTCATTTTTTCTGAGCCACTTTTCCATTAGCAGCTTATAATGAGTCATAGCTTGACTGCCCACTTAATCTCTGGGAACTGGGAAGGCTATTTCAAAAGCCCACTTTTGTCGGCTTCTAGGCTGGAGCAGTGGCAGAGCTTGGAGTGTGGGGAGGAGTCAGGGCTACGGCATGAGGGGCATGTGGGAACATGGCCAGGGCATGTGGGAACATGGCTACAGGACGCCCCAAAAACATTACCACCCTGGGGAGAACCCCCCCATCCCCCTGTTCGTACGTGACTGGGCTGGAATAAGAGTGAGACTAACTCAATTTGTAAAACTGAGCAATCTATTGCAGATAGCAGATGTCCTATCCTGCCTGACTTTAGGAAAGAAAATGCAATGGGTTCCTCACTCCCTTGGCAGGGAACAAGAGGGTACGTGTGCATAGTACTTAGCATAGTCCAGGTAAGCAACCCACTACACACATAGATGTTCCCCATCCCTGCAGTTTCTAAATGTTTATCATGAGTGCGTGCATACACACTCATACACATCTGTATCTATCTGTATCTGTATCTATATCATCTGTTCTGCAGAAGGATGAACAGCTGCAGATAATTCATTACCTTCCTTGCCTAATGGTGGAAGAACCAAAGAAGAAATTGAAAACAAGATAAAGGAATTTACACTTTGGGTGAGTGGGTGAAAAGAGCACCAGCAAATATTCTTTTAAGTATTTTTAAGTGACTGATTGGGCAACACAGATATCAGCTGGCTGAAAGTCTTGCTGAAACTTTTAAAACAGAGCAGGGTATAACAGAGCTAAGGAAAATTATTGCTTGTTGTTGTTGCTGCTGTGTGGCTTCAAGTTGTTTCCAACTTATAAGAATCTATCAAGAGGTTTTCTGGAACTGAGTGTGTGTGACATAGCCAAGGTCATCCAGTGGCTTTCCAGGGCCAAGTGGGGAATTGAGCCCTGGACTCCAGGGCTGTAGTCCAGTGCTCAAACCACTACACCACAGTTCAAAAAGTTAAATGAATATTAACGCATAAATTAACCACATTAATTATCTATGTGGATTAGCTATAGCTATTTTGGGGGATCTTAACACAATACAGTTTGACACTTAAGTCATTTCTGCACGAGACTGTTATAGCGTTATGATTCCACTTTCAACATCCTATGGAATCCTGGGGTTTGCAGTTTCGGGAGAGGCCAGGCAACCCCTCCTGAAACTGCAAACCCCAGTATTCCATAGGATGTTGAAAGTGGAATCATAGCACTATAACAGTCTCGTGCGGAAATGGTCTTAGAAGTATATTTTGTCCCCTTCTGTTCCCCTTCCTTTTCCCAGTTCTGTCACTAACTAGCAGCTTCAGCGTGAATCTTGTTGGCTTTTCAAATATAGGCTAAATCCACAAAAGCAGTTGCTAAATGGAATAGGTAAAACTCATTGATTCAACTAGTCTGCACTATTTGGGACCACTATTTGGGATTTAGGATTCAAGGTTCAGTTTGCTGTTTTTCGGAGTGGCACATGAGTCTTGAAAGAAATATTTAGCTCTGCCATATGCATGCAGAAACTGATGTCCTGTAGTAGCTGAGAGAGTGGAGGTCCTGGGTTTGAATATAACTTCTGACACGAACTCACTACAGGGCCCTAGGGAATCTCTCTCAGTATCAGTCAAGCAATATGCGATACTTAACTTTACAAGGTTCCTGTACAGGCTGCAACTAGATAGCATAAGTCACGAGACTTGCTTCACAAGGATTACAAGTAGATTTGTAAGTCAGAATGTTACCCTGTTTACTGGGGGTCCCGGGAGGGACACCTAAATAACCTTACAATTACAAGATGGGGAAATTAGTCAAGCGCACTGGTTGGCACTACGAGAGGCAGGGTAACGCAGCAGGATCTTGTAACCCAATGTTTACGGGGCCAGGCCAAGTCAAGAAGCAAACTGTGTTGGAAATTAATGAATGATCTTTATTAAATACAGGCACACGATGTAAGCAACACATGCACACAGATAACTAAGGAAAATAAAGGAGTGAGTTTGATAGCAGGATTTTCAGAGGGATAGTTGATTCGGGTGATACGAAACCTGTTCCTGAAGCCCGGAAAGAAGATAGAGAGCGAAGCTGGGGTGCAATGTATCTCAGCACGTGGGGCTGAGGGGAAGCTTGCCAAGCAAAGCAGCAGCAAGGCGGTCTGGAACTCAGGAGCGATCAGTGGAAGGTCTTGGAATCAGGGGTTTTTATAGGGAGAAATGTAACTGCAGGCTATGCCATACTTGGGGAAAACAGTGCATTTTAGGAGCGGAACAAAGCTTTGGAAAGGTCAGAATTTAGCATGATTGAGTTAAGTCCGAATTGACAAAGTTAGCCAGTATGCAAATACTCAGTGCTTGGCAGTTGAGTATTCAGCTTGCCAGGATGCCTGCTCAGGGCAGGGGGTCCTTTGTAAACAGCGTGCTTACATAATAGGGTGTTTGCAGAGAGGTCTCCTAAAGCAAAGATCTGGCTATTTCTGGCCTGCCTGGATGGAGAATGGAATGTTCAGCAATTAGTGGCCGAGCCTAGTTCTGTGCTTGTCCAGGGGCCTCACAAAAACATGGATAGGGGTGGTGGAAAAGAGCCAAAATGATATCTAGGGGTATCTCCAAGAAGGCCTAAACTGCAGTAACAAGAAGCTAGGCAACATTTGGTCCTCCTGATGCTGTTGGATGGCATCTACTGTCAACCCTTGCCAGCATAGCCAATGGTGATGGATAAGGAGAGCTGCAGTCCACCCACATCTACAGGGCTACATCAACCTGCCCAGAAAAGGTTTCAGCTATACAAATATTTAAGTGTAACATTGCAGTGTTGAAGATTGGTTGGGATTGCAAATGACACTTATGTCTGGATCAGACAATACCTCATCTTAGGAAACCTCTGGCTTTAGGCAGACATCTCTTATTATGTACCACTATAGAATCTAGATCAGAGGAGGAAAGATATACTATGAACCAGACTCCAGAACAAGAACTGTGATGGTAGAATAACCCCCCTCAATAGGTCATTTTTTCTGGTCGAACTACAAATTTCCTTCTAACTCCCCATCCCTTTTCCTTTCAGTGTTGTGTCTTATTTAGAATGCCACTTTGACAATTGTACACTGCTTTGGGAGTATTTTTTGGCTAAAGGGCAAGACAGAAATACTTTGAACAAGATAAAATAAAACAAAAGCTTCAAAGGCACAGATGGGTCTTTTGCCTTGGCAACAGTCCTGTCTGGGTTGCTACCTTTTTTAACTCCACATTTGGTCTGTTTGTTTCTCTGCCTCCTGGGTCTTCCTTCCCTGCTTCTTCCTGATGAATACAGTGGCCTTTACTTCTGCCATTCAAGTGCTTTGAACAGAACCTTTCTGAGTGGTGCCTTGAGCTTTGGGTCAACAGCTTCTGGGCCTCCCTGGCATGCCTGGTCTCTGATCCATCAAATATTCAAGGGCAGCGCTGTCTCCTTAGTTGCTTATGGCTCAGCACGTAATTGGGTCTAGCATAGCTCTTTTATCTGTCCTTTTGAGAACAAGAGGCTTCTGCGAACCCATAAACACAACCCTTTTGGGGCAAAAGGCTCAGTTTTGAGCTGATAGAGGCTTCTGCCTGAAGAAGCTCATGAATAAGATAATTAAGTCAAAATATGTCAGCAAATGGTTAACCTGCAGAGCTTGAGTCAGAACACTAAACTGAGGGGGGGGAAATAGTTGTCAGGAGGTTCTCTTTACAAGCTATTGTAAAGAAACTCATGGTGGCATAGTTCATTCTTCCCATCCCATTTTGCCCTTGGAGAGTTTTGTCATACTGAGAAACAGGGACTAGGCCCTTTACAGTTCATGAGAATCTAAACTTGAGACTCTGTTAGTATGATACTCTAACCACTAAACAATCTGCCCAGTAACAGAACAGGATATTGATCAGTGAAGGGATGTAACTGATTTCTAAAAATGGCAGCATTCCAGATTAAGCACAAAAAAATAGTGCATACTTAAAATAGATTATTAAAAGCGAGAAGGGAGATATCAAATTTAAAAGACATGAAAGGAAAAACTTTCTGAGGCAAACAGAAAAATAAAGGGTCTAAATGAGAAAGGTAATAAAGAAAAAAAATAGTACTTTATTCTTTTTATGCAGATAAACATTGAAGGTTTAATAACAACAAGAACATAGCACAGTAAGTTTGAAACAGAATATTTTTGGACTTTTTATAGATGTCATAAAGCTCAATTACAAATCATTTATCCAAGTTTCTGGCTAATCTTAATATACCTAATATACATCAGGATAAAAGTAATAAAAAATGAATACTTCAATGGGAAATTAGGAAATATTAGACCAAATTTAAAAACTGCAGTACAACCCTATACAAATCCACAATAATTTAGATAGGTAGATAATAGATAGATAGATAGATAGATAGATAGATAGATAGATAGATAGATAGATAGATAGACAGATGAATGGATGGACAGACAGACAGACAGACAGACTGATGACAGATGGTAAGACAGATATTGTCTGTATTATGTTTGTGTCTTGTGTGTGTGCATGTATGTGTGGCTTTTTTTCCCAAATGCAATACTCAACGAAGTGAACAAGGATAAAGTAGCTTTAAAACAAAGTGATAATTGAAATATAAAAACAAAAAATTGAATTCAGAGGAACTTACTTCCAGCTAAGTGAATTTAGGATCACAGTTTAAAAAATAAAAGTATTTGATTAGAATTACTGCTTGTATCACTGCTGTAAATCTTAACCTCTTACCATAAATGGATCAGAGTTCATGGATAAGTCTGCAGCTCTATGTGAATCCTGAAAATCTGCTCCTGGAGAACGAGGACTGTTAAGAGCATTATGGTGAAAAGGGATGAAGGTGGAGGGGGAATTGGCAGAAATAATCTTTATAAACATGAGGAAAAAATAGGATACAAAACAGTAATTGAAATGCAGAGCAGCAGAAAAACATACCCTAACTTTGGTTTGATATTTGGAAGATCTCTGCAATTCTCAGATTTACTAAACATTAGTTGTCAAACCTTGGTTAGCCACCAGATTATTGGAGTTTGTAAAAAGAGAAAGGATGACATGAGAATTGAACTTTACTGACCTATGTCTTTGTTAAATACCGAACCAAAATTTTGTCTGAGCACTTGAGCAAAATTTCAACAAAACATAGTAATATAGATCAAATGGAACAGCAAGTTTTCAGGTAACACAGAAGGATAAATTAGCATTCTTTTTTAAAAAAGATATAACTTCCTTCCCCACCAGAAACCCGTATCCCTCTCCACACTGCCCCTCCCCCAGTTCTTTTTGCCCCTGAAATGGCCATCCATCCTCAATTTGCCATTAAACACATTGCTTGGAATATTTTAAGCCATAAAAAGCCATTTTAAGGAACAGGCAGGTCACTTATAGTTTCTTTTTAAAATAGTCTTAAGGCATCAAATAGCTCTGAGATGGAAAAAGGTATATTTATATTACCCTGATTTCTGGGGGTCCCGTGAGGGACACCTAAGTGTGCTCCAAATATTATAAAGTTGGGAATTAGCAAAGAGCACAAGCTAGCACTACAAGAGGCAGGACAACATAGCGAGATCTTTTACCCAATGTCTATGGGGTCAGGGCGAGTCAAGGAGCAAACAGAAGTAAATAATAATTGTTGTTTTTATTGATATACAGTCAAACACGTGTATTGCAACACACTCACACAGCTCACACAGAGATCAATAGAAATAAAGGTTGGAGTTGGATAGAGGGATTTTAAGAGGAGGTTTTATATGGGAAATACTATAGCTGTTCTGAAGCCCGTGTAGTCTGAAGGAAAAGGTCCGTAGCAGAGGAGATTCTCAGCAGGAGTTGCTGAGGGGAAGGCTCGGCGAACGAAGCGACAGCAAGGCGGGATGGAAGTCAAGAGCGATCCGAGGAAGCACTCAAAGTCCGGGGTCTTATAGGGGAAAATGTGACCATAGGCTAATCCGTTCCCGGGGATAACAATGAGTTTCAGGATGGAGACAAAGCTTCCAAAAGGTCAGTATTTTGCATGATTGAGTTATGACAGAGTTGTCAATAGAGTAGCCAGTATGCAAATAAAGAGTACTTGACAGTTGAGTATTCGGCTCGTCAAGTTGCCTGCTCAGGGCAGGGAGTCCTTTGTAAGTAGTGTGCATACATAATGTGGTACTTGCCTTGAGGTCTCCTAAAGCGGCAGTCTGGCTATTTCTGGCCTGCCTGTATTTGTTTGGAATGTTTCAGCTATTATCGGCCATTCCTGTGTGCGTGCTTGTCCGGGGGCCTCGCAAGCATGTGGAAAAGAAGGGGTAAAGAAGGCCAAATTATTGATATCAAATGATATCTAATATTCCCCAAGTTCGGGCTAGAAACTACAGTAACATTTACATGGTGAATTGTCCCTCTCTCAAGGCTTTTGTAAGTGTGCTTGGTCATTTAAGGAGGAATAAGCTTTTGTGGTTGGTGGGGTAATGTTGAGTGAGTTGTAGGAGTGCTGGAGATCACACTTGGGCTGTAGGAAGCTTCATAAAGGAAGGTTCTGAGAACGGACTTTCTTCTCTGCCCATGGACATCCCTTTCTGGGACGAGGATAAGGAACGTCACTATCTTATATCCTCTGAGACATGCTCTTCCAAATTCATCCAAATGATTGATGCCTGTGCATTCTATCATCGATTATGAAGGAGTATTTGATTTGAGGAAACATATTTCTCTGGAGCAATGCACTTTCTAGGATAAATATAGAAGTAAATTAAGTCTAGCTTTGTCACCATTGGGAACTGCAATTAGAGATAAATGGTTTAATCTAAAAAGTATAATGGTGGTGATTTCTCTGTGGAAATAAAATAGGATATTTGCATATAAATATCTAATCAGTTTCAGGGCTTGTGTCACTTTCAGTCACATTTGTGTGGGGAGGGGAATACTTAGGCGGTCACTTCCTTCATTCAATATTTCCAGTTTCAGTCCTTTGTACTACAAAAAGTGAGATTTATGGCCCAGTTCAGACATTAGTCTCATAATGAATAATTAATGGTCCCAAGAGTGATAACTAAGGGTCAAACTGGATGTGAAGTTAAGTATGCCATTTGCCTTTGAGTATTCCATTTTTGATTACAAAGTAGCAGCTGTGGGTGCCTGAGCTGAATTAAGACTCTAATTGCTGTGTGATGTTTGTTGATGAGCATCACAAATACCATCGGTGGATCAAGGGTTGGATGGGAAAAAAGATGGACTACTGATGACAAAATTCTCTCTAGATAGATAGATAGATAGAAGTAATTGAAGGATAGACAGTTAAACTCAATAAACATTTTTAAGGAAAATTTGATTTTATTTATTATCTACTGAAGGAAATATAGATCTGATGAATATAGATCTGATAAACTTGTAATCCTAGTATCCTGTCTATGACGTAAACCAATTGTGCAGTCTACCATTATTTATTACAATATCAATTTAAAAGAAAAAAGAAAAAAAAGACTGCAGTATGAAGGGAACTGAGTTTTAATGTTTAAACCCTGCTGTGGCCCTGATCCTGATTCTCTCCCCATCCAGCGCTACTAGTATGTCACTTCCCTTGGCATGAAAGCTACCACTGCCACTAATTTTCTCACAGGTAAGCAGCCACTCTGGTGTGTGAGTATATGCAAATTGATCCAGATTGGGACTGTGGTGGAGGCGTAAATAGCATGTTCCAAGAATCAGGGAACCTTCCCAAAGTGCAGGGGTATCCTGTGGTAGTCTCCTCAGAAACAACTCTTGTTACCCCCAGGTATTTGTTAGAAAAGTAATACATGCCAAAAAGCCAAACATATAGAGACCAGCTATTTTCTTAACATTATGTCCAACTTGGTCTGAACACACAGCTCCCCACAATCTATTGTAGACTGATGGATGCACAAATCATTATCAGATCATGTTCCAAGTCAATGGCATAAGCATTTAGAAGCTGAATATTGGACACTGTCAAAAGCTAAGAGGATACATAATAGTTCTAACACTTAAAATGTCAGGCTATTTTCCCTCTGTCTCTGATACAGCTTTGTACAACAATTGTAGCAAGATATTTTGGAAATGGCTGTATCTGATTTGCAGGCTATATAGTTATTTTCAGTTCCTGAACAGTGCTGCTTTATGTAATGGATGTTTTATTTGCAATCACAGAGAAAATGCTTCTACTAAATGTTTTAGTAGTCTGCTCTGCAGTTCTCCCTAGCAGTCTCTTTGCTATCCCTGCCACAATCCCAAGAGGAAAGAAGAAAGATCCTTAATTGGAGCCATGGAAGAAGGAAAGGGGCAGTGAGGACAGGAGAATGAGTCAGCCGGTGAATGACATGAGAAGAGGCCAGCAGAGGCCACCAAGTACCTCTCCTTGGCTGCAAGTGACACACTCTATTCACCATGTCCCACTGTGTTCTATGATAAGGGATTTAGTTGCTGCAGGATCATCTAGTTTATGCACCATGGAGGTTGTCTACAAATGAGAATATGTTTGCAATATTCATTCTTCCTGTCCTCAAAGAACTCTGAGTGAGCAAGAAGGTCTACTTGAACTCTAGCATATCTTATTCTTGGATCCCAGTTTTTGGCTCATTCACCTATCAATCTGCCTTCTAGTCAAAGCGTGGAAATAGCACATCCCATGTTACTTGAAATACATGACACTGGGGTAGTATGAGATGAGAATATAATGAAATTTATATTATAATATAACATAACTGCTGGTATTTTTACTTTTTTATTCATAAAATGTTGCTTTGTGGGTCATTAGGAAGGATTTATGACCTGTTTTGGCCATTTTTATATGTTTAAAAAAATTAAAGCACCACTATAAACTAATCTAAGATCTCATCTAGTCTGTTGAGAAGCCTCAGGAATGGCACCAGTATGTGTTGGGATTTTTTAAAATATCCAAATGGCATAGCACCTGTTCTGAGTTATTTCCAGTGAATTCCTGGGACTATTTGTGACATTTTAAACGTAGGGCTGGAGATTTTTTGCCCCCTTCTCCTGGGAAAAAGGATTATTGCTGTATTCCTAGGCAGCCTCAGATATGAATTTGTGAAATGAAGCATGACCATCCTCACAGAGATCTTGTTTCCCTCCTTACCGTTCCTGGGAGGGGAGGAATCCCCTCTCACATCACTCTTCAAACAAAAAAGGAAGGGAGGAAGGGAGAAAGGAAGGGAGGGAGGGAGGGAGGGAGGAAGGAAGGAAGGAAGGAAGGATAAAACCAGATCAATGGCGCTGGAATGGATACAGAGATGAGAACAAAGGGAAACAGGATAGTTCAACAATTACTAAGAATATTGGTCATCTGAAAGACCCTTTAGAAACACATTACTCATAAATAAATAAATAAATATATCACTTTAAAACTGCAGTGAAGGAATAACACATTTCTTCAAAAAAAATATATCTAAGCTTAGATTCTGTTTAGCGTTCAGGATGCCGGTTCCTCTCAGACTCCTAACTCGTATCTCATTACCTACTTCAGACTGCTGTCCATGGCCATAGCTTGGAATAATTCAATTTTTTTACCCACCAGCATGGCCAGCATTTTAGGAATTGTATCCAATAACTAACTAACTAACTAACTAATTCCCCATCCCTATCCAAATTCAGACCAAATAGCAGTAGGATTTTTTAAAAAGTTTTTCACTATCTCTTCAGATGGTCAGTTGCATGACATGGCATTAATTCTAGCATGTCATTAGCAAATCAGATTTACTGCTAACCTTTTATATAGCAAATTAATCTTTCATGAACTCAATTAAGTAGCTAATCAGTGGTGCAGGAAATATGAGGATTTAATCAATAGGAAATCTATAATTTTGCTAATCAATTGTCCAAAAGAATATACGGCACAGTACTTCCATATATTATTAGCGCCATTGTCCAACAAATCTAGTGATCCACAAGACATTACTGTCATATAATATCAGTCTGTTCTTAATCACTATATGAAATTAATACCTTTTGCCTATAGACAACATTTGGTCTGGTAAATTCTAAAATACATACACATATATATGAAAAGACCCTAAAAGATTCCCTTGCATACACACCCTGTGCATGCTATCTCCTCTAATCTGATCATCCATCTCCATCCCATACATGCCCACTTCCTTGCCTAGCTTTTCCCCAGATCATATGCTGGACTTTCTTCTAACATGCAACTTTAAGAATGTGTGAACTGAACCCACCCTCACTATTAAAGCTGCACATTGTGCATTTTTTGTCCCACCTTACAACCAAAAGAGAAAAATCACATTGAGGCCCTCAATGCAAGCAGGCAACTTTGTGGATGAGCATCTGGTCTTTGGAAGTCACAGCACAGAACTGAAGTAGCAATGTGTGGGGATATATAGGAATCATGTGGTATAGCAGTTAAGACTGTGGCCATTTCCACACAAGCCTGTTATAGCGCGATGATTCCACTTTCAACATCCTATGGAATCCTGGGGTTTGCAGTTTAGGGAGGGGCCTGGCCCCAGGATTCCATAGGATGTTGAAAGTGGAATCATCGCACTATAACAGGCTAGTGCACAAATGGCCTGTGACCTGGGAGATCGAGGTTCAAATTCCCACTGAGCCAAGGAAAAGGTGGTGACATGCAACTCCTCTTTCTCTTTCAGCCTGAACTACCTCACAGAGTAGTTGTGAAAATAAAGAGAGAAAAATTGCCTTTATGATGCCTTGAGCTACTTTGATGGAAAGGTGAGATATAAATAAAACAGGCAAAAGAAATGTACTGTCTGTATCCCCTTCTTTACTGTCACTCTTTTTCTCTCCTCCTACATACGGACATATAGGCCAGTTCCACACTGGATTATTATAGTGCTATTATTCCACTTTCAATATCTTATGGAATCCTGGGGTTTGCAGTTTAGGGAAAGACCTTTGAAACATCTCCCTAAACTGCAAACCCCATGATTCCATAGGATGTTGAAAGTGGAATCATAGCACTATGACAATCCAGTGTGGAAATGGCCTAGTGTTCATGATAAAGCTTCATTGCTATAACTTCAATGAAATGTGCCATTGTTCAGACCATCTACTTTGAGCCAATAAATCCCTGTTTAAAGTGAAACACTGAAGTATATCCACATGACTTTTGCAGAGAGAATGTATGTTTATAACCTGCAGAGAGAATGTATGTTCATAAACATAAACTCATAATTATTTAAGTCAGGGGTGGGAATTGTCTTGCCCACGGACCACAAACAGCTGGGATGTACAGACTTTGTTTCCCTTGAAGCTCCACCAACATACATATATACAGATAGATAGATAGATAGATAGATAGAGATAGATAATTTGCCAACAACCCAATTTTCAAATGAAAGACACTGAAAACTGCCTCCAAACTCTAAAAATGGATGTATTTGTGATGGAGGGGCATATCATAAACAGCAAAAAAAAAAAAAAAAAAAAGATCCTCCCAAAACCCTTGAAAGTGACTGGCAGTGATAAAACATCTGTTTGTCAAGCCATGTGTTGGCATGGAGTGTCCCTCTAGGATCTTACAAAAGCTGAAAATCTCCCTCTGAGCTCAGACTGTTCCTATAGCCAATTTAAGACCCACCTCAATTGGCCCCCATGTTATTTGTATAACAGATGTTGGAGATGGGTTGAGTCTTCTGTGTTCTTAAAAAATATACCAACCTACTTTGAGATTGTGCAGGCCTCTTGATCTTTATTTACTGCTAATCTGACCTGGTCCTGCTACAAACTACAGGAAATACTTTGAAATATATGATTAGTAATCAGTTTTCTGTCTGGGCCATCACAAGATGTTCAACATAGTCCATGCAGAGAACATAATTCTACCAATAGTACATCTAAGCTTGTTATTTAATTATTTGCTCCCTTTAGATAGGACTACCTTGAACAATGTTCAGCAACTCCTGTGTGAGACACCTGATTCCCTGTATAGAGCTGACTCTCAATCTGTTGTGTTGTGCTGCAGCCTTTTCATGCTTCCTTGGGACTTAGCCACATTGAAACTTTGGGATGTATTTCCATCTATATCCAAGTATATCTGTCTCTATATATACCCAAATCATCATTGTGGCCAGTCCCTTTGCCAACTACAATTATTCCACAAATTGTATTCATAGCTGCTGTGACCAGTTCTTAACCTGTTGGTCAACCATTTAGTGACAATACTCTCCATAGGCTGGTTCTTAGATGGCAGACACACCATTTCCTCAGGGATTGTATTCAAGGTCTTGTCAGCTTGGTAGAACCTGTCAGAGCTTATAAATTGCTGGCACAACCTTAAAGATTTCATGCTTACCTTCACACCATGATGAGAAGGGAGAACAGGATTATTGTTGAAGTGATATGTGCATAGCATTGAGCTGTAGTAGTTGTACTAATCTTTTCAGAAATACATTATGATGAAGGCTAGCCTGACCATTAGACAGAATGACATGGCTCCCTCGGGCAGCAGATCCTAGGGGCCGGAATGTGGAAGTTTGTATATGTGCATACATCACATCTCCACTGATTTCAAAGTTGCTTGCTCCCAGGTAAGTGATCTTAATCATCTGAATCTTTGCAGATGCTTCCTTGAACTCATTTCTGCTTATTTGTGCATCTACCTGGGATGCCCTGGTAGGTAACTAGGATTTACTGTTAACAAAGATATTGATTTGGGAGAGCAGACAATTATTTTGGACCTCCTTTATGTCTGATACTCTCTTTATAATTTGTGCTAGAGAGAAGATAATCAAAAAAAGATGCATAAGCTACTCAATAGGCCCCTACTAGGCTGCCAGTACAATGAGAATCACATCAATCTTGTAGGAAGTCTAGAAGTCATATAATTTTCATGAATGATGGACTGAAGCTCCAAAATAATCTTAGGCCATAAAGACAAGACAACAGCTCACAGTGATGACCAGGAACCTAGTTCTCTCAAATTCAGGTACAATTCTCTCACTGATGGGCCACTCTATGATATCTATGAAAACAGGAACTAGGAATAGTTGCTCCCATACCTGTGTCAGGACCTTGGAAAAGTTAATTTTTGGACAGTTCCCAGTATCTTTTGGCCAGCATATGGAATTCTGAGAGCTATATTTTCAAAAGCAACTTTTCCAGTCTTTGAGCATGCCTGCAGTGAGGCAATTTAAGACACCTAGTCAGATACTGAGACAAAGTAGTGGCTTCATACAACCTACACTTAAGGTTTTGTAGCCCTAGGTGGTCAGTAAAAATAAGATTACTTGGGTTCATCTAAGAGAAGGGGTATGGGAATTTTCAGTCCTTTGAGATATCATTAAACCACAACTCCTGTTAGCAGAGACCACACGGCCATGGTGAAGAATGATTAGGCATGTAGTCCAACAATATCAGAGGGCTCAATTTTCCCATCCCTGGCTTAGCAAGTTACTAGGAAGGGAGTGGAGTGAGATCCTTCCTCTAAATCTGACACAGAAAACAAGCTTTGATTAATCTGTAATAATGTGCAAAGCCCTAAGTCAAGAAAGGTCAGTTTGTACTTTGAAGCACTAAGTGGTGCCCATCTATTTTTGGATGAGAGATTGTCATAACCTGATTCATAGACTGCCCTGGCTATTCTGGCAGAAATAATGAGCCTCTCTGGCACTTGCTAAATGTTAAGCATAGGTCAATGTCTAGTCTTCCTTGCAAAGAGGTAATGCTGACCTCTGCAGAATTGCCGATATCATATTGGATATAGATAAACAGACTGAAAATCGTTACCTTTCTTTTATCCCTCTCTCTGCCTGTCCTAACAGAAATGGATATTTTTGTGTCAGGTTGATTTATATGAGCACTTTGGCACACAATACTCGTATTTATTTTGGCTGGGTGATCCCTCCTGAAGAATGTGACTGTTAAATCTTTTAGGCTGTCCAACACTGAGAACAAATCTGACCTGAGAAGTGCTTATCTTGTAAAACAATGAGAGTGATGAAAGTTCAGCTTTTGAAAGATGGGTTTTATTGGTCACATAGCATTTCTTCTTGCAGTTGGAGCCATATACAAGGGTTGTACTGAAAGTAATGCCTATTAGGTCATAACTCCTTTATTAACAACATGAGACATATACAACTACATACATACACATGCATAAGGTATGTCTACATGTCTGCAGCATGGTACTATTCAAAATAGTCTGTACCAGTGGCAATGCATTTGTGTCACCTTTGAGCCCACTCCTCAAATCCACCTTGGAAAAACTCCTTTGAATACTCCCTGGTTCAGTGTCTGACAGTGTCTTCCTCTTCACCTACATCATTGAAGCACTGTACCCAAAGGCTTTCCTTCAGCTGACTGAACAAATGAAAGTCTGAGAATATCAGATTGAGACTTTAAGGCAGATGTGGTGCCACTGACGATCCCATTTGTGCAAGAACCTGTGATGTTGCCAAAGAAGTGTTGAGTTATGCATTATCATGATTTGTTTGCTTTCTGCTGTTTCTGTGGTCTTTTCTTATGGATGGCTTCTTGAAGTTTCCAGAGTAATACAATGTTGTTGTCACTGTTCATTGTAGTCCCACACTCAAGGAAATCAAGCAATATGTCCCCCTTGCCATTCCAAATGACATTCACAGAATCTGCTGTGCTGAGTGTGGGCTTTTGAATTTCTTTGGTCTAGGGGAGGTGGAGTGCTTCTACTCCATGGACTGATTCTTGGTCTCTGGGCCATTTCCACACGATACTGTTATAGTGCTATTATTCCACTTTCAACATCCTATGGAATTCAGTTTAGGCCCTTCCCTAAACTGCAGACCCCAGGATTCCATAGGATGTTGAAAGTGGAACAATAGCACTATAACAGTCTAGTGTGGAAATAGCCCAGGTCTCACCACCAGTGCAAACATTCTGCCAAAAAAATGTCCTTGTCGGCTTTGAGTGCTGCCAACAGTTTCAAACACACATGCTGTCTCTTTTCTTTTAAATCAGTTCTTAACTGATGAGGAACCAGCTGGGCACACACTTTTCTGTATCCAGGGTTGTGGATAATCTGCTCAATGGTATTGTGATCAAGTTCCTCAACAGTCTCTTAGACTTTCATGTGCCAGTCTGCACAAATCATATTGGCCACCTGTTTTGCTTTTCATTGATGTCTGCTGTCAGTAGACTTCCACTACATGGTTTGTCTTCAACACTGTTTTCACCTTCTTTAAACTTTTTCACCCATCTTTGCACATTACTCTCATCAACTGTCACTTCATTTTACCCATTTCTGAGTCTTCTGTGGATGCCAGCAGCAATACATCCTTCTTTGGTGGAAAACTTGATGACTACTCTTTATTCTTCTACATATCCATACTTCTGCAGTATCTAGAAATACAGACATTATGTCAGGCATGAAGTAAGAACTACTCTATTTGGTGGTGTTATAGCATCACATTTGGATTAATAGTTTCAGAGGAAATGGGACACACAGTTATTATTTTTACTGTAACCCGAATTGGACAAATGTGTTTTATTGTTTAATTGATTGACTTATTGAGTGATTGATTTTTAACACTAACAATCTAATATATAATCAAAGTTGCAATAAAAATACAATTTAAAAAACTCCCACAGAAGACAGAAAGAGAGAGAGAGAGGTTAAAAATGAGAAAGAGGCATGTAATTAAACCACCAATTATTGCATACTTAGATTTCTTATTGCTCAAAAATCCTTAAGTGGTTTCCAGTCCTTTGAAAAATCATCAGTTGTCTTGTCCTTCAAAATCCATGTTAATTTGGTAGTTTGGGCCAACTGAGCAATGTTAACAATTCGTTCTTCTGTCATCAGTGCTTCAGTACATTTCCAAGTTTGGGCAAATAATATTCTTGCTGCTGCTGTCATATGCCAAAAAAGTAATCGATATTTACTATCTGGTTCATTCTCCATAATGCCCAACAAAAGCATTTCTTGTAACATTACAAAATCTACCCCCAGTTTTTTTGGATTAACATATACATGTTAGACCAGTAACTTTTTGCCTCCTTACAAGTCCACCACATATGAAAAAAGAAGCTGTCTTTATCTTGACACCCCCAACGCTGTTTTTCAAACATTCTGGGACATTTTTGACAGCAGTTAAATACCATAATCTTATACAGATTTTCTTTTAAATTACTATGCAAAATAAATATGTCTTTGCACCACAAACTCATTTTTTAACCTCTATGGCCACATTTCTCTTATCTTCAGTAAATCTGTCCTTACGTTGCATATAAGCAGACCAGTTACGAACTTTACCTTCCTATCAAAAGTCATGTATTTGATTTAAGCTTCCATCTGTCTTGTTCAAAATACAAAAATCACAACATATCAAACATCCGCATTTTTTAAACTCACTTTTTCCCTTAAAAACAGCATCCAGCAGTGAGGTGCCTGATATTATCTTAGGAAAAGTCTCTGGCTATACCAAACTTGTAGAAGAGCCTTTCTAATGTAATGATTTTTAAATTCAGCATTTGCCTTAACTTTGTTAAATATGCCACTCAGATCTTAAATTATGATCTTTAAGTTCCAGGAGTCTCACATTTCTAAGCAATATCCATTCCTTCAACCATACAAAAAACAAAACAAAAACAAAACTACCAAACAGGCCTTATGATACAATTTGACATTAGATTCCCAACTCACCACTTTCTTTAACATCATACAATGTTTTAAATTTTATTATGGGGTTCTTTTCCTGCCAGACAAATCTAGAAATCTCTTTCTGCCATTGCACAAAAAGGTTTCAACTTTTGATTTAAAAAATTCTCTGAAAGGGAGATAAAAATATTGGCAAAACATTTGCTTTTATTACTGCAACTCTACCCAGAAGGGAGAAGTTTTTCAAAGTCTCTTTTAATTTCTTCCCAGACTTTTCCATAATTGTTTTGAAATAATAAGCTGTTCCACTTTAAAATTTGAAAGAGCAGTTAATTCATTTACCTCTTCTGAGGTCATATTTTTAGTCAGTAATTTTCCTTTATTACAATCCACTTTAAACCCAGATCATGTCCCAAAAACCTCAATTTTTTTGTCCAGAAAAGTCTTCATTGCATCCAATGGGTTTAGTGCCATTATCACACAATTACCTGCACAAGCTGTTATACTTTTTTTTAACCCTCACCTCATAGATTCTGTTGTCTTCTCTGATACCTCTCTGTAGGGTCTCCAATGCCAAAGTAAGCAATAAAACAAAGAGGGGACAGCTTTTCTGGTCCCCTTTTGTATTTCATTCAGTCTTCTAGTTTTGCCGTTTACCGAGATCTGGACCCTTTGAACTGAGTTTGGGGGTTTTGTAACTGTAAATCTCCCTTTTTTTTTTCCATTTTAAAATTTGAAGGAGCAAGTAATTCCTTTTCCTCTTCTGGAATAATATTTTCAGTCAGCCATTCTGTTTTACCACAATTCACATATACCCAGAGCATGTCCCAAATGCCTTTATTTTTAGCAGAACAGCCTTCACTGAATCCGAAGGGTTTTGTGTCATTATCACAAGATCATCTGTATAAGCACCCCATAGATTTTGTCATCTTGTCATATGTACCTCACCAGTGCCAGAATAAACAGTAAAGATGGGAGGGAAGAACCTTATTTGGTTCTCTTTTGTATTTCTATCAGTCTTGTACCATTGCTGTTTACTAAGATTTGGACCTTTTGAATTGAGCAGATTGTCTTTATTGCCTGGATAATATTTTCACTAAAATCCATCATCTCTAATACTTGACATAAGTAATTCAAAGAAATATTAACAAAATACTTCTTCTGCATCTACAAAAATCAAAAGAGCATTTTTGTCATCATGATGTTCCATAAATTCAATAATTTCAAGAATAGTTCTTACATTGTTCCTTAGTTGTCTTTTTGACAAAAATGCAATTTCATCTTCATGAATATTCTGAGAAATATTTTTCCTCAATCTGCTTGCCAAAATAGTAGCAAATATCTTACAGTCATTATTTAATAATAAAAAAGGTCTATTATGCTTTGTAAATGTCTCATCTGCATTTTCTTTATGAATCATCACAATATAGGAATTTCTCCAAGAATCTGGCATCCATCTTTTTTCTAATAGCTGATCACACACCATTTTTAATGGTTGAAATAACTCATCTTCATCTTAAAATATGCTGTTGGTAATCCATCTGGGACTGGCACTTTTCCAGGTTTAATCTTTTTAATTGTTTCAGTAAGTTCCATAGTTGTCACAGGCCTTTTCAAACTTTGTTTTTGTTCCAAGTTCAATATCTAAGATTTTCTCATTGCCCCTGATATATCAGCCTTTATAATGATCCTGAATGGAAAAATGTATTTTAAAGAGTCTAACTGAAAGAGTGGTAGGATTATCTCTGGCTTTGTCATAGACCATTTCTGCATTAGGCTGTTATAGTGCTATTATTCCACTTTCAACATCCTATGGAATCTTGGGATTTGCAGTTTAAAGAGGGGCCTTTTGGAGGATGAGATGTTGGAAGAACAAACTGCTCCCTTTGTGGGTAGCTTCAGTTATTACTGGTGGGCTCTTGGAGCTTTGGGAGAGTGCTTGGGTGTTGTAGGAGTTGCAGAAGTGGGGTTCAGTGGCCACATGAAGGTTGTAGTCTGCACTCTCCACAGCCCTACTCAAACTGAACAAATAAATAGTGGTAACTATTTGCTTTCATGCCACTGGGGTGGTAAATTTGCTCAGGGGTTTAGACTAGAATTAAGGAGCTGTTCAAGATGCTGAAAAGTATCCCCCAAATCTGTTCAATAACCTGGAGAGCTCTTTTAGGACTTGAAAGAAATCGGTTTCTGTCCATTGACATGGATAGCACCAGGTGCTACTACAAATAGAAACAAGAGTCAGGTTTTGTACTTGGCTTTAGGGTCATAATACAGAAAAAGTAGAAGGCATTTTAAAGTAGCAAGGAAAACGAGTGGAAAAAATAAGGCTATGTGTCCAGAAGTGAAAACTATCTTACTGACCACATTTGCACTTCACAACACATCATAATGTGGCTTGTTGAAGTCTGGCTTCCTGTAATGTATAAACCCACCTCTGCTAGTTTGCTAACATTTCAACAGCCCCAAGCAATTGAACCCATAGATTGTTGTTGGCTTATGAACTCTGGCTTGTTTAAACTATGGTTTGTCAGCTTGTGCCTGACCTGTTTCTCCAATTGCTGGTCCTAGAAGAGAAGTGAACAAATGGTGCAGGAGAGGAAGAAAGCAATAAAAAGGAGGAGGAGGAGGAGGAGGAGGAGGAGGAGGAGGAGGAAAGGAAGGAAGGAAGGAAAGAAAGAGAAGAGAGAGAGAGAGAAAGGAAGGAAGGAAGGAAGGAAGGAAGGAAGGAAGGTGAAAAGCCATGATTTGTTTCATTGTCTGCCATACCATTCAGACTTAAACGATAAATCATAGTTATCAGACACCATAGCTTAATATGATGTGCAAGTGCATCTGCTGGCTTGTTGCTTGATACACTGATTACTGGTATATAAGGACTATGCCTTACTGGTATGTAAGGACTATGCCTTATTTTGAGGCCCACGAAATGGTACACTGCCCATCCGCTATGTGTTCTTTTGTTCCCTCCTTTTTCCTTATGCATGACTTCCCTTCCCTTCTGTGTATATATTAGCCCTAAATCTTATGATATCCAAGTGAGCTGCATTTTTGATACCCTCCTTTTATTTGTCCATTTTTTTGAATTGTTTTGTATTTCCTGTGTAGGACATTTCATGATTTGGATGTATGAATGGCTAGCCTGATTAACTTCTCTTGTGTAAGATCATAGTTTTGTATGCACAGAGCTAGTCCAATCATAACCCACCACTTGCTCAGACGTTAATGTGTACAAAGTCCCTTCCTTTCCTTTTTGTCCCTCTCGCACTGTGGGTAACAATGTACCAAGATGCAAAGTCCTAGGGTATAATGGGAGCTATAGTGTTCCTAGGAGCTGAAATGTCTAGGATTCTGAGCACTAGCACACTGTTAAAGGACAAGAGTTGCTGCTTTTCTTGCTAGATCCACACTATGTAGATGAAGGGAAAGAAAGAAGCATATTGGTACATAACAGGAATTGCTGGAAGGACTTGCAGGTGTAGGAGCTGGTCGATACTGAGAGCACATTTCCCAGAATTCTAATTATCCCTGGGGAAATAATAGGAATTATTTTAATTGAGAGCAGTGTAGGAGATTCAGATACTGTCCAAGTTGATATCAGATGTTTGTAGTGCTAAAATTCTTTGGATAGGCACTTCTTTCTTTCTTTCTTTCTTTCTTTCTTTCTTTCTTTCTTTCTTTCTTTCTTTCTTTCTTTCCATGATTCACACATTTCTCTATAAATTTGTTGGGTGAGGTGAGGGAAGCAAAGCTGATAACTTCATCTATCCTTACCGCAAATACTCCAAAAAAGAAAAAAAAACCTTACGATTTAAGAGCCTCAAATGTCTATAAGCTTCATGTTTCTTTTATATAAATATAAATATTTTACCCTCTGCCATGTTAGAGAGGAGAGTCAATAAATATTTCTCCCCAGAGCATTCTTGTCTTTGTGGCTCAAGGCATATAGATTGTGATGTGTGTATTATTATTCTGTAAATATTGTCATGATATTAAAATATGTCTTTATTACCTCATCTTTCTGATAAACAGATGATATTTTGTGTTTCTTACTGTTTAGCAGACATCATCCCAGAAAAGGTGCAAAGTTCTTTTGTGTTACAGCTGAGAGCCCACTTAACATCAGCAGTGGCTAGTGCTTTTTCTCACTTCAATGGAGTGACAAATTAATTCCAGGCTTTAGTCAGAATTTTAAAAGAACTATCTTATGTACTGCACCTGGTTAGGAGATACAGTTCAGAATCTTGTATACTTCCTTCAAAGTTCAAACTAAAACCCAGAGTGGAGTCAGCATCCCCCTGACATGCAAGCTACCAACTGCCATGGGTTAAGATATTCATGGTTTGTGTAGCACTACATTATTTTAAATGGCAGTATGTTCAGTGTGTGTGTGTGTGTGTGTGTGTGTGTGTAACAGGGATGTACAGTTGGCCCTCCATGTCCACTGATTCTGCATCCATGAATTGAACCAGCCACAATTCAAAAATATTTCTTAAAAAATTCCCAAAACAAACTTTGATTTTGCCATGCACTGAGTGCTACATTAATATACAGGCAAACACTGCTGTAAACTCCCACTATTTCACAGATTGTCAGGCTCTCTCCAGCACTCACTTGAGTTGTTCACCATTTTAAAATATTTTACTACAACATTTGTATATAAGGGATTTGAGCATCCACAAATTTTGGTATCCTCAGGGGATCCTAGAGTCAAACCACAGTGTAATACGAAAGGAAAAGGTACAAATAATTTTAGCCATTTTCTTGCTTCTGCAACAAATTCTTTGAAAGCCATGCAATTTTAGTAGGCTACTTGCAGTTCTGGACTTATCCTGCACAACTTTCACACATGGTTGTTCTGTGCAGAGAACAGCTTTTTTCTGCACAAGAGAGAAAATTTTCTGCACCAAAAAAAGAAAAAGAAAAGATATTTATACATAGAAACATAATTATTTCTTGCACATCAAGATTCTTCTCTTCATAGTTTCTCAACACTTGAAAAACATTTTTCAAACATTTTTTTAATATTTTCAAATATTCTTTCCACTGCTAGTGCTTAACTGATTTTTATTCTGATTATTGACTGCAATAAATAGAAGTTAAAAAAATGACAACCAGTAATATACATCAGCTTAGTTCACGCTCCATCACAGGCTTTAAAACAAGTTCTGAAAAAAACAGAGTTTGTGATCCAGTTTTGAACTGCAGCTTCTAGAATCCCTCAGCC
Source organism: Ctenosaura bakeri (assembly GCA_948474755.1). Classification (NCBI taxonomy): domain Eukaryota; kingdom Metazoa; phylum Chordata; class Lepidosauria; order Squamata; family Iguanidae; genus Ctenosaura; species Ctenosaura bakeri. The sequence goes on from CAOLHI010004164.1 coordinate 31,212, forward strand.
TACATAACCAGAGATCATCTTGGTGGATGGTTTCTGGGAGCTATAAGATTTACAAGTTCTGTGTAACACCATAGTTGAGAAAAGGACACTGGCATTCCTCTTGTCCTGCATCTGCAGTGGAAAAAATGAACACAATTACACAGTGAAGGTATAAGAAAACATATTTTAAAGGTTGTGTCATGCCTAATAGCGAAGGCCACATTCACTTCTGGCTATCTATGTTAAACTCTCTTCCTTTCATAGAAGTGGTTGATAGCTATCTGTAATTATTTCATAGTATATGTATACTGATCTGAGTTTGTTGGCAAACAGTTTTCAAACTTATAAAAATAATGAATGGATTACAGTAAAGTGGATCTACTGTGATTTGAAATGAAATAATTGTCATTCATCCTCCTGCTGATCTAGCTGGTGATCAAGCCATTTTGCTGTCTGAGACAAAGAATAAGATGGTGCCCCTGCCTGTTCAGTATATAAAGGCTGACTCAACTGGCATTGCTCCAACATAGGTAATGGGTTACTCCCTGCCATCACAATGTGAAGGCAATTGCAAGTTTAGGGAATGGAGGATGTTTGGCTGATATCTAGTTTTGACCTCCATGCAAAGAGAATAGTCAGAGTGATCGCAGGGGGCCTAACACTTTGCCCCCTAGCATATGTTGCCTTCAGTGATTATCTTACTCTCCCTAATGGAGGCAGACTCTGCCTCTATCCTACTTTGACCACTGCTGTTGACTTCCACCCACACCTTCATATGCTGTCCTTCTTCTAATATAAATTCATCCTGGAAAGTCAGGCAACAAGCATTGTTGTTTTGCATTGCTTGTGCTGATAGTGTTAGAAACACAACAAACATAACCTCAAAATGTGATGCTTTGGCTGTTACAGGAAAGGAATATGTGATGGGAAGTTCTGTCCCAGTCAGATTTCTAAAGGTATGAAAAACCAATAGGATACAAGGAGAAGATTGCCCTGCCCCCCCTTTAGCTTATTTTTGTAGTATGAGAACTTGATTTTCAGGTACAGATTTGACAATGTTGGCTCACTGCAAAACAGGAACTCACTCTATAGCAATTCTCAAGCAAACTCTTTTATGGTTTCCATAAATGTCATAAATGTCATAAAACAACCAGGAGAAAGATGTATAGGGGGAACTGAGTTTAATATCTAAATGGTCTGATTCAAGATGGACATAAATTGTATTGTATTGTATTGTATTGTATTGTATTGTATTGTATTGCTGGTGCTGTAGTATACATGAATTATGCAGTAAATGCAAATGCAAATTGCACACTTGAAGTTGGCACAATAAAGTGTAGCTGTTCATGTTTTCGGCTGAGTAATTCTGTACAGTTGCCATGTGTTCTATGGCATAACAGCTGCTTTAATCTGATTTAATAAATCTGTGATTTTATTCTATGGGTTTATAACTATTTACGTTTGCAAGTTTCTTCAAGTGTGATGTGAAGAGAAATGCTAGTGCCAGCTAAAATTTCTAGCTTCCTTCAGTTTGTTACTTAAACTGTATATTTAATAGCATCACTGGGTAGAAGGATACAATACTGAAATGCAGGAGATGGACATTTAGTGTGAAGGTGATTTTGAATGACTAACAAAACAAGTATTGAAATGTGGCAATAAAATGTTTTGGCTTTCACCTTCTTCCTTTTAAAGGATGTGAAAATACTTGTTAATATTTGCATCCTCCAAATAAAATAAATAAATAGAAAGGTGTCCTGACACTTTAGACACCCCCACCAAATAAAAAGGAGAGCAACCAATAAATTCTTCACACTCCAGGACTGTGTATGTCAAAATGTGTTTTTGCAAAAGTACATGTGTTTCTTTTTCTTTTTTCTTTTTCCCCTGAGCAGCTAATAAAAAGCAATATTTTCACGTAGGAGCCAGAAAGACAGTGATTCCTGAAGAAAAATATTGCACATTTTTGTCCCCACGAACATATTTTCTATATCAGAATCATTGTGTTTGTGAAAATTGTGTAAATTGATGTAGATCGTTCAAATACTGTTTGCGGGATCCTGTTAGTCAATTACAATGTCCTAAGTCAGAGTTAAGATATTGTATCTGCTTTGCATTCTCATTTGTGATTGTGGCACTGTTGACACTATGGACCACAAATGACCATGAAACCCATCTTAAAGGCCAATCAGCTGCCTGGAGCAATGGAGGGCTATTCTGATGCAGAGCAGGGCACATGTTCACATGATCACATGATCAACCACTCCCACCAGCAGGCAAATCTGTGGGGAGCAGGAAGCTGTCACCACTCGTCATAACAGCCTTGCCGGTTAGCATGAGGGGGCTGGTCATGTGATCCTGCATCACTCTGCTTGGCAACAGCACAGACTTCCACTGCTGTGGGCAGCTGATTGGCTTTTAAGGTGGGTTTCAGGGGTCAGAAGGGGAGTTAAACCACAGCTACATATTTGATGCAGGATCTCAGCCACTGATTCTTTGTTCAGAAAACATGCTCTTGGGGACAGAAACTGTGCTGTCTGTCTGTTTGTCTGTCTGTCCATCCGTCTGTCCGTCCGTCCATCCATCCGTCTGCCTAATTAAATAAAATGAATGCGTGCTATAAGATTGAATGGGCAAGTTTGAGGAATCAAAGGGTCCCCTCATTTCTCTGGTCTTAGGACCCATAGGAGCAAAGGAGAGATAGTGTATTACCCATGCAGCCCTATCCCAGTTGGTTTAGGACAGAAGTATGCAACTTTAGCGGGTTTGAGGACTTATACTCTTCTCTATCCATTTTCTCCTGTGCAATGTTCCTTATTTAAATTGAAAGTCTAAGGGCAGACACCATCAGATTTACTGTTTTTAAGATGCATTGGGAGGTTTTTTGGCTGAAGAGTTGTGTTTTCAGTTAGTTGTCTAAATAAATAAACAAACAAATAAATAGACCATATACAGGGGATCACATTTGAACAAGACATAAACACGCATCCTGTATAAGTTAGGGTAATAAAAACATTTGCAAAATTTCTTATCTGCTTTGAGAAAGGGTGCTTTGACACTGAGGTATTTCATCAAGAAAATGGTCAACTGACACAAATGTTTTTCCCCATTTTTGAAACTTCTATTTAAAAATTCATCAGTATTAAAAATGTGCATTTTGTGGGATTATTTTACATAGAAATATATTTCTGCATATTTTTCTGCACTTTTTTTGCACCCCCCCACCATTTTTTATTCAAGTGAAATTTTGATTTAAAAAGAAATTATTGGAAAGTGTGGGAAAAACTTAATTTTTCCCAGTGGGGAGAAAATCTTTGAAATTACACATTCTTATATGTAACAATAAACAGTGATTAACAACTTTGGTGCATACATAGAATCACTTCCTTCTTCCTTTTTCAGCATGGCTGGACACACTGCAGAAGTTTCTGTTAAACTATGGGTACTTGTTTCATCTATACATGGAAACTATGATAAGTGGTCTCAGAATAACCCATGATTATAAGTCAAGATCAAATCATGGTTTTAAGATCCTGGCTTTTTTCAAAGCTGGGTTACATTGCTCCCGTATTCAGATAAAACAGAATGAAACTATGGTTAACTGGAGATTTCTCTATTTACATGTACCACAAAGAGAAGATGGGCGAGACTGGGCTGGGGGGAGAGGGAAAAAACTAATTTATAGTTTAGCATATTGAGGTTAGACATGATGATCTGAACCAATTCAGTTTCTTCAAATGGCATGCATGATCTAGCTCCCCCAGTAATTCCATGGCACACACAGAACAGCTTTCCATGCTCCACAGAAGGCTCAGGTGTACCACTTGCTCTTTGATTCCATGAATGCAAACTTTCCAGATGCACAGTTCCATTTCACAGCACCATCAGGAGATGAAACATTGTCACGTAAGAGAACGATCTGGATGGATGTGAGACAGTCAGCATGGCATGTCATTAACAGAATAAATGGGCATTTTCATTTGCTATCTTTTCATATGAAAGAGACCAGGCATTCGGCTGGTGTTAATCAGTTCTACTGACTGCACCAGAGCACATGGTGATGATACCAGTGAAGGATATCAGTTGAATATGTAGAAGAAGAAAGAGAAATGAACCTTGACTATGTTTTTATCCTGAGCTTCATGATATGCATAAGAAACACCATAATAAGGGTAAATATGACAGCAACTAAGGGATATATTCAAGGAAGGAAATAAAGGGTAAGCTACTCTTCATTGTGCTTGAAACATGTGCTTCTACTTGGAAAGTTCATAAACCACTGGAGTTCCTAAACCTAATTCTTTATCTTGAATAATCTTTATTATGAAAAAAAAAAACCCCGCATTGGCCCATGTACTAGTTACATTTTTCAAACATGCAGGTAAGTTAGGCACTCTATTTGTGTTGTATTTATCTTGTTTCTTTTCACTGGTCCTGACCTGAATTTAAACTCTAAGACCAGTATTCAGCAAGGACACTGAGCCCATTACATTAACAGTTGCACATTGTCAGAATTAGCAGAAGGATAATATGTAACACAATTTTTGTTGTTTAAGTAATTGTATAAGAGAGTTACAAGAGGCTGTACAAGTAATTACACAAGAGCTATGCAAGCATCTGTACAAGAGATTGTGCGAGCAGTTGTACAAACACTTGCACATAGTGTATCCAGAGCACCTGTACTACTGAAAATTTTCATTCTGCTAGTGTTGTGTTTGAATTAAGTCCTTCCTGATTTGGGATCAGGTTAGTTTTGCAATTTCATCTTGAGTGTTTTGAAACATATAAAACCTGTTAAGCTACTCCTCTGTCAGCTGGAACATATTTGACCTTCAGCTTTTTTAAAAATGACACATGTGGTGGAGGCCAACCCATCTTGTGAGTCGCCAGACTAATGTTGCCCACCAAACACAACTATCAGTCCACCAAGAAGTCAGGAATCATGCTTTTGCTACCTAGCTGGGAATGTGAAAGGGATGGGGACATCAAGTAAATGGCAGTACAAAGCTTATCGGTTGTGTTTGGCTTGCTAAGACACAAGTTTTTCAGGTCTGCTCTAGTGTAGGCCTTTTAAAAAAAGAAAATCTTTGGGAGTTGAAGTTGAAGTTCACAACCTCAATCAGTCTCACCATTAAGCAGATGAAGACAAACTTCCTCAAGCAACAGACCCTGGGGACAGAGAGTAACAGACAGATGTTCAAGCACAGAACTGTATATGTACCACATTGTCTACCCAGTCAGTCTGCTACTTTCAGATACAATGAAGACAGCCATTATTGACATGAAATTCAGGTTCCAGTCAGATCACTGACTCTGTATGAAATAGATGAAGGATACCAGCTTGTCCTTTGCCTAAGGCACAAAACAGCTTGGGCTGTACATTTCAAACCACTTTCTAATGGTGCTCAAACAGCGGCCCTTTTCGCATAGCATTTCCGATGTTAAAGGGCCCCTTGAGTGTCGCATAAATGTGAGGAGTGGTCCACACGACACACTCACATTTGTGCGATGCTCCAGGGCCTGATGCGGATCGTGCACATATTTTTTTCATTTTTGGCTTGAAGCCAAAAATGGAGTATGGTCACGCATCGCTCTGGGGCCCTGCGTGCACTTACCTTGCATGCAGAGCCTCGGGAGCCGGGCCAGTCGAGCTTCCTGTCCAGTGCAGCATGGAAGGGTCCCAGGCTGCACTGTGAAAGGAAGAGACAGGGCTCTTGTGCGAGCAGGAAGCTCATGCAGAGCCGACGAAGCAGAGAAGTGAAAGCCTTCCTCCGGAGGCTGCTCGCGCAAGCCCCGCACCCCAGCACCGCTTAAAGGTAAAGTGCAAAAAGGGTGAGCAATCCCCTATAGGAACTGAATTCAAAAACAGTTTTTTTAAAAAAAACTGAACCCTTCTCTTATGCCATATTTGCTTTAAGCCCTATCTAATATTTGCAGCATTTAAAAATTAATTTGTAGAATTTCAAGAGCTATTTCCATCTAGGATGGGTATTTCTGAGAGCAGCTGAATAGTCCTTTCTAAATTCACAAAAATGCACATTTAAAAGTGATTCATCCATAATTTCCTAGAAGGAAAAAAGGTATACAGGTTGTCTAAGTAGCTGCCCTAATCAAAAGTTTTCTGTGCTCATTTATTGTAGACAAAAAACAATGATGCATAATCTATGCAATGAAACTCCAGAGTATGAATTCAATAGAAATATCATAAATTGTCCACAGGTTGTTCATGAAGGAGAAAATTTGTGATGATATCCATGGCTTATTTCATGGTAATCTGTCATAAATTCACAAATTATCATACCATTGAGGAACTCATGAATGGTGGATAAATAGTTTTTAATGGTACATTATTTGGACCTGTCAAGCTATAGGTCTTGATATCATGGTCTCCACATCAGAGCATGGAAAAGTTACTTTGTTGGAGTAGAACTCCCAGAATCCACCACTTGAGGGATTATTGGAGTCGTAGTTGAAATATCTGTTTTAGGTTTATAGAACATCCTATTCCTATTCCATATAATGTTGTTCTGGAAGTTAAAGTGGAATCACAGGGTTATACTGAGAAAGGACCTGAGTGCTGGGGTGGAGGGACTCAAGAGGAACAATTAGGAATTGTGGCTTCTGCTGGTTTTTCCCTTCCAGCATCTTGTGGTTGCTTCATTCTGTCTAATGGTAGGGTGACCTCTGAAATTAATGACTAATGCCCAAGCCACTAAACAAGCACCTCTTCATCATTTCATATTTTTAGTAGGATTCAGATTCATAAATGAAGAACAGAGCTGATAACCTCAGCAAGCCAGGGAAAGCATTGCATCTTCATTATATTAAAAAGACTGCCACAAGAACTATAAATGGTTTGCTAATTATCATCCACATTTTAATGGAAGACTGTAAATTACATCCATTTGCCAATTTTTTCCTGACAATTATTACTTTAGTTTATCACTTTTATGAAATGTATTTTATGCCATTAGCTCCCAGAATACGTTGTACTGAGGAAAGTTTTAGTCTTCTTCATTCAGAGCAAGGATGAAGAAAAAGAAAACTCAGTCCTATCTATAATCTGAATCTTCAACTGAACACAGCAACAGGTAGAGATGGAGGTCACCAACATCAAGAAGACCCTCAAGGCCATGGCCTCTCCCCTAGCTTAAAAGATGGAGCATCAGCTGGCCAAACAGGAGTGCTCCCTCCATGCAGAGCAGAGGCAGCCCACTAAGAAGATGTCCAAGGTGAAAAGGCTGGTCTCCAGTCACTACTAGTGCCCAGGGCAGCAGGAGGAGGTTATGTGGGACTCCCCACTGGAGTGACTCAGAGAAGCCATCATGCCCCTTCCTCACCCTGGTGCCTCCTCCCAACAGCTTCTGGGCAATTGGGGGTCTTCAGGGCAGAAGCCCCCGTGCCCAGCTAGACCCAGGATTCAGCCAGCAAGGGACACTGCCACAACCTCCTTGACATGTAGCTTCAAGCTAGAAGAATTGGAGGGAGGGAAGTGGGAATTTCTTACATGGACCTACCCCCTCCCACAACAAACTTGGCCATATACCAAAGGGAAGAAATGCTCCTGACCCAGGCGCTGATTTTTGTTGCTGTCTTCTTTCTTTCCCTGTTCTGTCAACATTTCCCTTAGAATGTAACTGCATACCTCACACTGGGAGGGCCGGGGCCGGACTGTGTTTACTTGCCCTTTCCTTCTTAAGCCCAGTTGCCCAGTACTGTTTGTGTCTTACAAGCTATGAAGCAGAGGAGGTTAGTGGGGAGGGTGGGGGCACTGCTGGCACTGGGGGGGCACCACTGCTATTCCAGTTTCCTCCTGCCTCATCTCCTCCTCCAGCTGTTATGACAAGGGGACAGGATGGCTGACCTTGTATGTTCTCCACGTGTTCTGAGGTAATAGTTTCTTCCCCTCCTGCATCCTTTGAAGTGTTGCACATTTAAAATCTCCCTGGATGAAAGTGAGTTTGGTGAAAAGGGTTCATCCCTTTTGCCTTGTTGACCCCTCTTGATCCACAGCAAGAGAAGTGTCCTGTTGGGACTTCTACCATAAGGCTTTCAAAACTTGAACACCTTTTTCATTTATATTTGACCCCCTTTGTTTTGGTACACTTGTTGTTGGATGGCTTCAGTGTTTCATCCTTTCTTTTTTTAAGTTGCTATTTGTTACAGGATAAAGTTGAATTAATCATAAAAATTGTTTTCTTTTCTATTAAAAAATAAATTCATACACACACAAAAATATAATCTGAAGCTTCAAAATAAATTGTACATCTACTTTGCTTCACTTCAAATATTTCAAGTTTCACTGAAAACCATGTCCTTAGATAGGAGCAGACAACTATAGCAAGCTTGAGACAAGTTTTTGATCTTTGGGCCTATTGGAGGCTGCAAAGATTGTCAAAAATTCTCCAAAACAAAATACAATGGCTGGTAATTGTTCAGTATTTATGATGTCATAATATCGTAAATATTGCAATTCACATTTACATTTGGGGAACCATTACGACAACCACAAATACCTTTCCAACTCATCTTAGAAGCCAGGCAGTGGTACCAACTAAAGGAGTTCTAAGGCACTGAAGAATGAGGCAATGAATGCATATCCAGCCCCCTCCTGCCAGTGAGGCATGGTGAGAAATACGGTTATGATAGAACACAACAGAGCTCCCTGCCCTTACTTTTCACACCATGCCCTGCTGTTGGGAAGGCCTGCATGAATCTTTGTTCAGTACCCCACTTTCCTTCTGTTAGTACCTCTGCCTGGCTTCTAAGGTGGGTTTGGGGGCATTGGATTGGGAGACATGGCTACAAGAATGGATCTTTGTCATATGATTGAGGATCTCAACCAGTGTGTGTGTGTACGTGTGTGTACATGTGTTAAACAGTGCAGGGGGTCTTCAACTTATTTAAAAGATAAATTGCTGCTCTGGAGGCTTACAGGAAAGGTACTTCAATCATTTTTCTTGGCTAGAAAAAAGATAACCCAGATAAAAAAGATAACTCTGAAGAGTCAAGAGCGGAGATCTGAAGGGAGGATGAAGACAGCCAACTGGATGATAGCAAAATGGAGCCTTCACAGTGCTTCCCTGCAGTCAATCAGTGGCTGTTTGGGTGCCAAAGCACTTCTAGCAGCCATTGCTCAGTCTACTGAAACCATTTAAGGAGGTACTAGATTATACTGAGGACAGAGTTCAACTAGTGTAATACCTGATAATGTCATGTAAGCTGGGCTCCATGACATATTTGATAATGTGACTCATCCATGATAATGAATGGTTGTTGATTATGGTAGTATAAAATGTTGTAGTAAGTTATCACCTTGGTATAACATAAGGCTTGGATGAACATCATGTGTTGCAGGCTACCATGTGTTATATGTTTAACATCAGGTAAAATCTGAATGATTGTTGTAAGTTTGTATTCAGCCATGCTGTTAAAGCATGGCTCTGTTTACTTAATAGTTATAGCAATCACCAAGTGATTTACTATGTATGAGCTTTACACTGAGTGTAACAACATATTGTATATGAAAAGAAAAGGTCAATGCATCTCATTCTAGTGAAGAGAGATAAAAGAGAATAGGTTGACAGATGTTATCCCCAAGGTTCCTGGTCAGTGTTAAGATAGATACACAAAGAACTGAGATAGAGATATCACTGGAGATGCATTAGGAAGTGACCTGAGAAAATTTGGGAGGATTGGCAAGATCGAACTATGGAAATAAACATGGGAACCACTGGAAGTTTGGGAAAGGGGAGGACTCTGGGAATCTACCAGTGGGAATTGTGTACACATAAGAGTGTATGTTGCTATTTAATCAAGTGTGTATTGTAGAACGTTAGCTTCAGTAACCGTTGTATGCTACTCCTTATATACCTCATTATATACCGTGGGAAAAGCCTGCGTGTTTCCTTGAGAGTGAAAGAATAGCTAACACCTGACAGATTATGCTAGCGTTATACCACAAGATGATGCTGATCGAGCTGTAACCTTTGGAAAGATTTTCCTCTCAAAACATTTTGGACATAATTTCTCATCACTGTTTGCCAAAATAGGACCACAAGTCCTGCCTCCTCCAATCCTGGTAATACCCTCCCACCAAACAGCTGCTATTTGCATACCACCCAGATGTCATTGTTTTTGACCTTCATTTATGCCTCCTTTGGATAGCCTCACAGAAGCCCACATCTGGTGGGATGATTTTGAAGATCTAAATGCATTGCCACTCCATAGTGATGGGACTGTGTGCTTCTGTGAAGGAAGAGGCTATGCTGACACAGCAGTGCTGCTGGTAGCATCTCCCATGCCAGACAGGCTTTTACTGAAAAGCCAGACTAGGGCCATTACTGCACTAGACTGTTATAGCAGTATTATTCCACTTCCAACATCCTATGGAATCCTGGGGTTTACAGTTTTGGGAGGGGCTAGCTGGCCCCTCCTGAAATTCAAACCTCAGGATTCCATAAGATGTTGAAAGTGGAATAATAGTGCTATAACAGTCAAGTGCAGAAATGACCTAGATGTGCCACACATCTAGTAGGCAACAGCAGTAGTGTGTGTGCGTGTGTGTGTGTGTGGCAGGATGGAGGTGACACTGGTGGAAGATCTCTCAGAGACAATGGCAGTGACACTACAGCTAATGCTTGTTGGTACTGTGCAGAAGGAGTCACAGTAAACCTCTTTCATTGGTCTTTTACTATGAAAACCCTATAGTGAGACAATCCAAAATGAAACAAGAGATAATGCTAAAAGATGAGACTCCTACATCAGATGGTGCTTAATGAGCTATTGAAGAAGAGCAAAGGACAATTACAAGTAGCACTGTGGCCAGTGATGCAACTAGATTCTTCAAGCAACCCAAGAAGTTGCTGTATACATGAACATCATCTGATGGTCGATATAGATATCAAACAGAGTACATAAGTGGGAGCAGAAGATGGAAAGGCTACATTCTCTGCCAAAATAAGACCAGGAGCATATTGTGGAACAGACTCTAAACGACTAATTACAAAAGTTAGAGTAAAGCTGAAAAAGAACTTTATATCAACCATTGCGCTGAAATGCAACCTAAACAACATCCCCATAAAATTTAAAGATAATGTGAAAAATAGATTTTCTATTAAGCCCAATTGACCAGGAGCCAGTAGAATTTTGGACTGAAGCCAAAGACACTGACAGAGGGGAATACAAAAAGACACTCTCTATAGCCAAAAAGAAAGAGAAACCTCAAGGAATGAAAGATGAAACTCTTCAAGCAATTAAGGACCGACAAGAAGCAAAAGTAAAAGGTAAAAGAAATAGAGTCAGAACCCTGAATGCATCTGTTCAATGACTTGTGTGCAAGGACAAGGAAAACTACTATAATGATCAATACAGAGAAGTATAAGTTGACCAAAAAAAAGGAGGGGTAGGCAAATTTAAAGCAAGAGGGGGAAGCTCTACAACCAGGAGAACACACTACACAAACAAGTAGAAATGAAAAGACAATGGAAACAATACACAGAAGAACTATACAAAAGAGATGAAAGGTGGACAAATTCATTCAAGGAATAACCGTATGAAGACCAACCACTGATTATAGACAGTGAAATGAAAGCTGTATTCGGAGCTCTTAGGAGAAATAAAACACCAGGAGCAGATAACATACCAATAGAGCTGCTTCCAGCTACAGAGACAGAGGCTACTCTAGTTCTAACTAAAATCTGTCAAGAAATATGGAAAACAAAAGAATAGCCCACAGAATGGAAATACTCAATATATATCCCAATCCCCAAGAAAAAGGACACCAGGGATTGCAGTAACCACAAGACTATTGGAATCATTTCCCATGAAAGCAAACTCATGCTCAAAATTTTACAACAAAGACTTCTATCACATGGTGTGAAAAATGCCAGATGTCCAAACTAGGTTCAGGAAAGGAAGAGGAACTAAGGATTATATTGCAAACATGCATTGGATAATAGAGTGCACCAAAGAATTTCTAAAGAAAATCAGTCTGTGCTTCACAGATTATAGCAAAGCCTTTGATTGTGTAGATCATGAGAAACTATGGACTGTTCTTAAAGAAATGAGTGAGCCACAACACTTGATTTTCTGATATGTAACCTGTACACAGGACAGCAGGCTATTGTTAGGACACAATGCATGAATGTAAAGTTGAAGGCTTTCATGGCCAGAATCCATAGGTTGTTGTGGGTTTTCCGGGTTTTGGGGCTGTGTTCTATTTTTCTTCCATTCAGTTGTAGACGTGGTTAGCCTGTGATGATTTTAAGGTCCTTTTCTCTGTGAGAAAGGATGGAATGGTCCTTGTGTCTCTACAGCATAGCAGAAAGGTTAAAGAACAGAGTAGGTGTGCTTTCCTGATCTGGAGTTTTTCCAATCTCAGGTGTCTTGGAACAGTTTCTCCCTATAGAGATGTTCAATGTAAAGCTGAAGGTTTTCACGGCCAGAATCCATAGGTTGTGGGTTTTCTGGATTTTGAGGCTGTGTTGTAGAACACGGCCTCAAAACCTGGAAAACCCACAACAACCAATGCAGGAATAGTTTTCAACTGGCAAGGTGGTCATGTTACCCTGTATTCTGGGGGGGGCGGTCCCAGGAGGGACGCCCAAATAACCAAATAAAAACACAAGATGGGGAAATTAACTCGAGCACTCTCTTAAGCTAGAGAGAGGCAGGGTAACTTTAGCTGGGATCTTTTAACCCTATGTATACAGTGTCAGGTCAGTAGAGCAGCCAGACAAGTTTAAAAGTAGCAAAGATAATAGCTTTATTAAAGGACAAACAACGAATAAGACACCACGTGCACACAGCTAATTAGAAAATGAAATAAGAGTTTTCGGGGGAATGGGTGATACGACACCTTTTCTCGTAGTCCTGGAGAAAACGGGTAGTTGCAGGAAAGAAAGCTCAGTGCGGTTCGCTGAGGGGGCAACTCGCTAGACAAACCGACAGCAAGGCGGGATAGCAGTCCGGAGTGTTCCTAGGTGGGCTCGGAATTGGGGACTTTTTATAGGGTGGATTGTGCCTACAGGCCATGCCATGCTCGGTGAGAACAAAGGAAATTTGGAGCAGGACAAAAGCAATGGAAAAGGTCAGGTTTTACATGAGTAGCTTAGTGCTGGATAACAATAGTGTAGCCAGTATGCAAATAGCTCAGCATTGAGAGGGTGCCGGCTCAGGGTCGTGCGTCTTTGTGTACAGTCGTGCTTAAGCAAGGTGCGCCTGCAAGAAATGGTCCCTGAAGCAACGGAGTGGCATTAATCTGCCTGCCTAAGTGGGGATTGGAATGTCCAACCATTACTGGCTGCACCTGTTTACGTGCTTGTCTGGTGGCCCTTGCAAACACATGGAGCAGGGTGGCAGAGAAAAGGTCAAGTAAAAGCCAAATAAGTTTGATATCAAGAGATATCTAGTGCTATCACCGGGCATGTCAGAACTGTGGTAACAGTCAGGCAAGGTTGCATTTTATCACCCTGTTTTGTATGCTGAACATATCATACATAAAGCAGGGTTAGACTTAGAGACAGGAGGAGGAAGGGGTATCAACAATTTAAGATATGCAGATGACACCATACTATCAGCAGAAAACAGCCAAGACCTGGAATGCTTACTAAAGAAAGTCAAGGCAGAAAGTGCAAAGGCAGAATTACAGTTGAATATTAAGAAAATAGAAATAATGACCAAAATGATGTACATAACCTGAAAGTAGACAGTGAAGACATTGAAATAGTTCAAGATTTTTTACAGCTTGGCTCAGTCATTCTTTAGAATGGAGAATGCAGTCAAGAAATCAGAAGAAGATTCTGGCCATTTCTGCACTACACTGTTAACAGCACTATTATTCCATTTCAACAGCCCATGGAACCTTGAGGTTTGCATTTTAGGGAGGGGCATTTAGAATTCTCAGCCAGAGAGCTTTTTGGCCTCAGTAAACTACAAACCCAGAATTCCACAGAATGCTGAAAATAGAATAATAGCACTATAACAGTGCAGTGCAGAAGTAGCCTATGGCTTGGACCCTTTTCGCACCTTAACTTTTCGTGGTGCTGGGGTGCAGTGCTCACGCGAGCAGCCTCCGGAGGAAGGCTCTCGCTTCCCTACCTGTTCAGCTCTGCATGAGCTTCCTGCTCGCACAAGAACCCTGCCTCTTCCTTTCTGCAGTGCAGCCTGGGACCTTTCCCAGCCTGCACTGGAAAGGAAGCGTGACCAGCCTGGCTCCCAAGACTCTGCACGCCAGGTAAATGTGCGCGGGGCCCTGGAGCGATGCGTGACCAAGCCGAAAATTAAAAAATGCATGCATGGTCCGCGTCAGGCCCTTAAGCATCACGCAAATGTGAGTGCGTCATGTGGATTGCTCCTTACATTTACGCGACACTCAAGGGGCCCTTTTGCATTGGAAATGCCATGTGAAAAGGGCCTTGGAAGGGTAGCTATGAAGGAACTAGACAAGTTCCTGAAGTGTAAAGATATATCATCAAATACTAAAGTTAGGCTTGTCAGTGCCATTGTATTTCCAGTTTCTACATATGGTTGTGAAAGTTGGGCAGCATAGAAAGCAGATAGGAAGAAAATCAGCTGATTAGAAATGTGGTGCTGGAGAAAAGTTCTGCGAATACCCTGGACTGAAAATCAAGCCTGAACTCTCCTTAGAAGGCAAAATGACTGAACTGAGGCTGTAATTCTTTGACCGCACCATGAGAAAACACAGCTAACTAGAAAAGACAACAGTGCTCGGTAAAGTAGAAGGCAATAAGAAAAGAGGAAGGCCACAGTACAGATGGGTAGACTCAATCAAGGAAGACATATCCCTGAATCTGCAAGACCTGAGCAGGGCAGTTGAGCATAGGCTGACTTGGAAGTCTCTCATCCATAGGACTGTCTGAAGTCAAAGTTGACTTGATGGCAGGTAACAACAAAAATGCCAGGTGTATTCAAATAGTGCCTTAAAATTCTCCACTGTATTTGTTTGCTGAGAAATTAATAAATATTGCCAGCATCAAGAGAAATTCTCGTCCAGTTTTTCAGAACTGAGACTTACTATTAGCAGTGAAAGTAACAAAGTCTTTGTTCAGAAGGATTTTTCTTTCAAGTGGCTACAGCAGATGCAACAATGGCCATTTCTGCACTATACTCTTATAGCGTGATTTGCAGTTTAGAGGGGGGTCTGCAAACCCCAGGATTCCATAGGATGTTGAAAGTGGAATAATCGAGCTAAGAGTGTAGTGCAGAAATGGCCAATGTTAGAAATCTAGCCACCATTTTGGATGCTTGAGAATGCCTCAGCCCTTCTATTGTTAGGGGCCATTGTTCTGGGGAATTGGTGGTGGCAACCCACAATATAGTAGTTAATATTCAGAGAAAATGCAGCCTTCCCTTTCTAGAAGATGAAGTGGAAAAAGAAACAAAAGAGAAAAATCTCAGAAATTTTCTCTGAAAGGATATCCTGAGAGATAATATATTCCAAAAAGAGTACTCAGCAGGGGAAACAGATGCTCGCTTTGTTAATCTGAAATTGTTTTTCCATGCAACAAGTCAATGAAGAGTGTGACCAAGGCTGAAATTTCTTTTTATTGTGAGAACCGTTCTGTGCATGATGAATATGACCCCACTGTAATAAGGAAGCGGTGATAATTATATTACGTGCTTTCTGAATGGAATCCGTAATTCCCATTAGACAGAGACACACATATGCTGTTCCATGGCATTCCAGGGAATAAAGAACTACCTGACTGATGCCGCTTGTGAGGAGGTTCATTTTTCAATGAGGCAATAGGCCATGTGGCATGTATATTAGCGGCTTTTGAAACTGTAAGCAGTAGACACATAGTAGTAATGACAGCCATCCATCTCACAAATGACAGTGACTGGTGTTGCCCTCCAGTTCTGAGCAACATGAACATCAAAAAGCACTCAGTTTCACAGCATCCTCACAGGAATCAGGCAAAGAGACCCATATATTTAGCCCTGAAAATAATAAATCATTTATATGCCCCCCCGCCCCTACCCAACCAACCAACCAAACCCTTTCAACAGGCTGAAGAAATCTACTGAAGGAGTATAAATAATTGTTGCTATAAAGCTGAAATTTGATGCAGCTGAACGAAAGGCATATGGACATGTTTTGAATGCTGTGCTATCAAGAACTCTTATGCAGCTATATTTAGAGTGCAATTTGGATAGGCTGCTTGGTCAGTCAAGATAAGCATGGACGATTGCTTCTGAACTTTTCTCAAGGCATATGGCCACAATACATTGAATGCTGGACTATCAAGATAAGCAGGAAAGTTTTCTTCTGAATTGGGGCATACCACCATCCTCATAGCACAATTCTAAATATTTTCATTCCAATGTAAGACTCACTGAGTTCAAAGGGACTTTCTCCATAACAGGTATGTGCAAAATGCTTGCTGCTGAAGTGTGAATAACCTGCTTCATTTTAAAGCTATTGTAGGCATATATTATATGCCTAAATCCAAATTCAATTGCCAGTCCCAACAGGAGTGGAGCCATTGACTCAACAGGATTTATGTATGTGTTGCCATTGTTGTTGCTGCTGTTGTTGTTCCGTGCCTTTAAGTTGACCCCAACTTAGGTTACCTCACACAGTTTTCTTGACCTTGATTTATTTGGAGGAGGTTTGCCATTGCCTTCCTCTTAGGCTGAGAGAATGTGAGTTGTTCGAGGTCACTCAGTGTGTTCCCATGGCTGAGCATTTGAACTCTGGTCTCTCAGAGTCCTAGATCAACACTGTAACCACTATATAACACTGTCTGACAGATGCTGACTTACCATTCAGCAACTCATTCCATAGGACTGAACACATACACATTCACACACTAAGTCAACCTTCTGTAATCTGGTACCTTCCAGATATGGTGAATTACAAATCCCATCATCATGTTGGCTAGGGAGGATCGGATGAGTAGCTCACCACATCTGGACAGCACTACTGGGGCAGCTGATTTAGTACTTTTAAGAGGACTTTGTAAAAAGTTATACTTTATAAAAGCTTAAAACAGTATATTAACATTGCTGTGAACTTGGCAGCTTTCCAAAGCATGCTTCCCTCCTAAGCAAGTCTTTTTGAAGTCGGGATGATTTCTATTGGTATAAATGAACACAGAGATAAAAATATTGAAATAAAACAGCATTTTTCTTTAATAATTTTCTGTGTAGTAAATTGAACACAATCTGCATCCTGTGTTTTTCCCTTTGACATGTCTGGGTGCTTCAAATAATAGTTTACATTACCGTACCTCCAATTCTCCACAGTGATACAGAAGAAGAGAAATAATGCCGTACTAAGAAACACCATCAGGCAGTATTTAGATGATAGGAATGTGATATTCCCACAATGTTGTTATTGCACAGTTTATTTTAATCTGAATCCATCTCATTTCCATGAAGTCTAAAACAGAAAGAGGGTACCTTGCAGAAAACAGAACTTTTACATCATGAAATGGAATAATTTTAGAAATGAATACTGGTAGCCTTGTTGGCCTGGTGAGATAAGTTCTCTTGTGTAATCAGTCAGTCAGTCAGTCAGTCAGTCAGTCGGTCAATCAGTCAATTTAATTTCTTAAGGGTGTCTTCCTAGACATGTCTACTCAGATTCACTGAATTCAATAGCCTTTTTTTGAGGATTCAAGTAGGTATAGGATTGTAGCTTAAGCTTTCTATACCTTGCTCTCAGCAACATGAGATCTCAGAATTGCTCACAAGCTATAAAAAGTACCTCAGGCAAAACGCAAACAGAAGGAAAACAAGAATATCAGTTGTAAAACCAATACACAGTAAAGGAGTCCATAAAGTAACATGAAAGAAACTCCAAGAAATATCAGATTACTTCTGCCTCTTATAAATTGTCCCTCTAACAGCATTCATGGAAGTGCATCTTCCTGGACAATGAGAGCAAGAATAGTTCATTAATAAGAAGTACTATTAGTATGGTGGACTAAGAATTATGATTTTAAGCCAGTTATACAAAATACCCAAATATCGTCTCAGTGCTTGTCTCCATTTATAAATAAATAAAGATAGAACCAAACATCAAGCAACTCTTTGGCCTGAATGCTATTAGTTCATCCCAGGTAGAGTAGACCCACTGAGTAAATGATTGAATACTGAATTACCATGTAGATAAATCCCATTGATTCAATGGGTCTTTCCATACTACACTATTATAGCAGTATTATTCCAGTTTCAACATTCTATGCAATCCTAGGGTTTGCAGTTTAGAATTCTCAGCCAGAGAGCCCTTTGACTCCAGTAAACTATAAACCCCAGAATTCCACAGGATGCTGAAAAAGGAATAATAGCACTATAACAGTGTAGTGCAGAAAGGGCCAATGGGTCTATTGTAGATGGGACTAACAGGAGAATTTATGTCTTAGTCTATACTGTTTTGACTGAAGAACCAAAGAGTAGTATCTTAGCCAAAGATGTCCACTGACATCTTGTCTCTGAACATGTTTATGGTTCTACCTTTTGTTACCCTGATCTCTGGGAATCTCAGGAGGGACACCTAAATAACCAACAACAACACACTTTTGGGGAAAATTAGCTGGAGCACTCACTAAGGCTAGCGAGAGGCAGGGTAACTTAATAGGATCTTGCAACCCAGCATCTACAGGGTCAAGTCAGTCAAGCAGTCAGATGGTTTAAAGTAATAAAAACTATGTTTTATTAAATACAGACAAATATTAAAGACACCACAGTCACACAGCTAACTGGAGAATCGGAAATGGGGATTTTTAGAGGGAAGTGGGTGATACGACACCTGTCTCGTAGTCCTGTAGTTTGAGAGCAACGTTGGGGTGCAGGGAAGAAGCTCAGCACGGTTCGCTGAGGGGAACTCGCCGAACAAAGCGACAGCAAGGCAGTCTGGAACTCAGGAGCAATCCGAGGAAGGTCTCAGAATCAGGGGTTTTTATAGGGTGAATTGTGACTGCAGGCCATACCTTACTCAGTGAGAACAATGTGATTTAGGAGCAGGACAAAGCCTTGGAAAGGTCAGAATTTAGCATGATTGACTTAGAGCCGAATTAACAATAGCATAGCCAGCATGTAAATGCGGAGCGCTTAGTACAACTTTGTGAGGCTACCTGCTCAGGGCAGGGAGCTTTTGTTAGTATTGTGCATCTGTAATGAGGTGTTTGCCAGAGAGGTCCCTGAAGTGACGAACTGGCTCTGTCTGGCCTGCTTGGGTGGAGAATGGAATGTCCAGCAATCATCGGCCGCGCCTGTTTACATGTTTGTCCGGAGGCCTCACAAACACGTGGAGTGGGGTGGCAGAGGAAAATTGAATGGTTTGATATCAAAACGATATCAAGTGCTATCTCCAGCTAGGCCTGGACTGCAGTAACACTTTTTTTGCTTATATCCTTCCACAAAAACACACTGCTGTATGATGTTTAACTTAAGCTATCAATCCTCGTGACCACCTATAACCAAGCATCAAATGGTTGTAACAGCACTTCCCCTCATTCTGCCCTCACCACCCTTGGCTCTCCATTGCTCTGCCCATCCCTTCCTTTTTCTTCTATTTGTTTAAGATTACAAGATTCTTTGGAGTGTGTGACTTTTTAAGATGTCTTGTAAAGGGACAGAAATATATGTTAAAATAAGTAAATAACAGTAGACCATAAAAATGTTCATATGATCATGCTTTGGATACCCCGAGCTGAACGAATATATTTTCAACATCTGAAGATCATATAGCGTCCATTTTTTATTAAGAGTCCAGTGATTAAAACTTAGGTCATACATTTAACTGCTGCCTTTATAACAGACCTACACTAAGAGATACTTTACTTTTTAAAAAATGGGGGGGGATTCAAGCAAAAAAAGAAAAAAAGAATCCTGAATTGTATCCTGTGTCCAGATAGCTAATTGCTCCTCTTTAAAAAGATACTTATTTTCACTGTGATTTCTGTGCAGTTAATAATCTTGGCTGTAAAGAATGTATGTCGCTAATGATAATCTATTTGTTAAACACCCTTGCTGTGCTATCTAAGTATGGCAGCCCTTGTGCATATGTAAAGCTCTCCTTAGCAAAATGTCCTATTTTAATAGCTTCACTATACAAGAGAACCCATCACATATTTGCCAAAAGTTTTTTTCCTCCTGTGGTGCACCATATTTCAGCAGAGCAGAGCCATTCATTCAACACAGCAGTTGGAAGGTAGCCCATGCCTCTTTAGAGAGAGCATTGAGGCATGCCGTGGCAAGATCTCTCCAGACTGACTGGCGATGCTGACAGCTGCTGCCAATAGGTTTTGCTTTATGGGTTTGGAACCTCTATGCACTGCCAGCCCTCATATTTAGGTCACTGCTTACTGGATAACAGTCATCACAACTCTTGGTTTTATTTACTACTGTCAAACTTTGTTAAACTTTGGAGACAATATGCAACCTGCTTACTGTGGAGCAAAGGGGGCAAAACTGATGGCAATCTGGAGAACATAGTTTACAGACTACTAGAGATATTCTAGAGATTCTAGAGTTATCAGAGATATTCGCAGGGGAGATTTGGTGGAACTCAACCATGTTTCTTCGATGAGCCTTGTGAGACAATAGGAACATATGTGTATTCTAAGTTCAGTTGAAAATAAATAAAGATGGCTGACTATTAATGTTAGGGATATTGGGATACAAAAAAAGAGAGGAATATTTAATTAAACAATTACTAATAGTGGCACAGGCAGTGATCACCTATGGGTGGAAGGATGAAGAAAAGTGAGACCTTAACAAATGGAAATACTGTATAGCAGACTATATGCTGTTTGATTTTATATTTGAGAAGAGAAGGTTATATCTAGATCAGCTGAGAGAAGAGAACTGGTCCAGGAGGTGTGAGATATCAAGTGAGTTTGTAAAGGAGAGAGAGGGCTATGAGGATGTGGATATCTCACTACAAGAAGCTTATAAAATCACCCCAACAAAACAAGGAAATTTACTAACATATCAAGAGTTATTGAAATGGGAGGGTGACAAATCAAGAATGTTTACAGAAGAAGAATTAAAGGCTGAAGGGCATGAACTAAATTGGTTTCTATGGAGACAACTCAGAGAAAGATTTAGAATGGACCAAAAACTATATGGATTTGAGAGAAAAGAGAATGAATTAGATGTACTGATGAAAGAAAACCAAAAGAAAAGGATGTGGATGATAGAGTTAAAATGACATACCACATAAAAGGAAAAAGAAATTAATTACAATATACCATTCCAGGGTTCAGTGGGGGAGGGGAGAAGAGATGAAATATGAATATTCTATAGAATTTGTATGTATAATGAATAATTCAATTAAAAAAAAAACACCATGTATCCTAAGTTTTGTTTAGGATTGCTGAATCACATAAAAGTGAAGTCAACAGCCAAAGTGTTAGTTGTTTGAATGTTGGATGATGGCTCAAATCCCTGTGAGTCAAAGAAACTCACTGGGCAATCTTGGGCAACTTATGTTTTCTCAGTCCCAAAGAAAGGCAATGGCAAACTCTTTGAGTAAATCTTGCCAAGAAAACCCCATGATACAAGAGTTCCGCACAACACTTTTATAGCGTGATGATTCCACTTTAAACCTCCTATGGAACCTGGCCCCTCCCAAAACTGGAAACCCCAGGATTCCATAGGAGATTGAAAGTGGAATCATTGCGCTATAAGAGTGTCGTGCGGAAATGGTCATAGTTTTGCCTTATGATCACCATTAAAGTTAGGCAACTGAGTGGGCACCATCTGCAAAAAAAAATGAGACGAGGGGTCCGACACTGGAGTTCCCCATTGTGGGCCATGTGGGTACCTATACTATAGTGTCACCAAACAATGACTGATGGGGATGTGGGGAAATCTGATGCTTATTCAGTCATATATATATCCACATGTAAAGTTCAATATCAAGTTTATACTCCTTACTAATGTATTAGATATTGCATGAGGTATTTTTTTATGCTGTAATGAAAAGCATATGATCCTCTAGATGTTGCTGAAGGGCAGTTTTCTTCAGTCTTAGCCAGTATAGGCAACAGCGAGGGATGGTGGAAGAGGTACTTCAACATTTGGAGAGACACAACTTCCTCACTCCTATATTAGACCCTATTGGATGATTATTTTGGGGGGAAAATTCTTTCTACTGGAAAGGGATTCTAAATCAAGTAAAAAGAAACTCAGGCCAATTCTGCCCCACACTGTTATAGTGCTATTATTCTACTTTCATAGAATCATAGAATCATAGAAATGTAGAGTTGGAAAAGACCACACGGGTCATCCAGTCCAACCCCCTGCCATGCAGGAACACCCTCAAAGCACTCCCGACAGATGGCCATCTAGCCTCTGCTTAAAAACCTCCAAGGAAGGAGACTCCACTACACTCCGAGGCAGCAGATTCCACTGCCGGACAGCCCTGACTGTCAGGAAGTTCTTCCTGAGGTTCAGGTGGAATCTCCTTTCCTGCAGCTTGAATCCATTGCTCCTTATCCTGGTCTCTGGAGCAGCAGAAAACAAGCCCTCTCCTTCCTCTGCGTGGCATCCCTTCAAATATTTAAACATGGCTATCATGTCCCCTCTTAACCTTCTCTTCTGCAGACTAAACATACCCAGCTCTCTAAGTCTATCCTCATAGGGCATGGTTTCCAGGCCTCTCACCATTTTTTTTTTATTATTTATTTGTATCCCGCCTCTCCATATGGATCGAGGAGGCGAACAACTTACAAATAGCATGTATTTTGAAACATTTCTATACATGCCCCCAACAAGCTGGGTACTCATTTTACTGACCTGTGAAATGATGGAAGGCTGAGTCAACCTTGGAGCCGGGCAGGATCGAACTCACAACCTTGTGGCTTGCAGTACTGGCATTTAACCACTGCGCCACCAGGGCTCCATTTTGGTTGCCCTCCTCTGGACTTGCTCCAGCTTGACCATGTCCTTCTTGAATTGGGGTGCCCAGAACTGGACACAGTATTCAAGATGAGGTCTAACCAAAGCAGAGTAGAGTGGTACCAGTACCTCCCTCGATCTAGATCTCATACTCCTATTGATGCAGCCGAGAATTGCATTGGCTTTCTTGGCTGCCACATCACACTGCTGACTCATGTTCAGCTTGTGGTCTATGAAGACTCCTAGATCCCTTTCACATGTATTGCTATCCAGCCATGTGTCCCCCATCCTATATTTTTGTATTCCATTTTTTCTACCTAAGTATAGGACCTTGCACTTCTCTCTGTTGAATTTCATTTTGTTAGCCTTGGCCCAGCTCTCCAATCTATCCAGGTCATTTTGAATGTTGATCCTGTCCTCTAGCATATTAGCAACCCCTCCCAACTGGTGTCATCTGCAAATTTGATGAGCATGCCCTCTATTCTTTCATCCAAGTCGTTGATAAAAATATTGAACAGCACTGGGCCCAGGACAGAACCCTGTGGCCCCCCACTAGTCACTTCTCTCCAGGATGAAAAGCAGCCATTCGTGATCACCCTTTGGGTTTGGTCAGTCAACCAATTATAAATCCAACTAACAGTAGCCCTGTCCAGCCCGCATTTTACTAGCTTCATTGCAAGAATGTCATGGGGAACTTTGTCAAAGACCTTACTGAAATTGAGATATGCTACATCCACAACAACATCCTATGGAATCCTGGGGTTTGCAGTTTAGGGAGGGACCTTTAGAATTCTCATCCAGAGACCTCTTTGGCTTCAGTAAACTACAAGCCCCAGAATTCCACAGGATGTTGAAAGTGGAATAATAGCACTATAACCGTGTAGTGTGGAAAGGCCCTCAATTTTGAGGAGGGAGAGTTGGGAAACTTACAGCCAAATCCTATTTCCCAAACTATTCAGTTCTAAACAGAAGCTGTGTGTTCAAGTCCTATACAGTGTTTGCAAAAACTACAGAAACTCTGATATAGGTTTCTGTTTTGTTCAAGTGGAAATATCTGGACAAGATTCAAGCCTTGCTAAATCTAGTGAGAACTTTTCCAAAATTAACACTGTTTTGAGAATATTTATGTTTCATCCAGTAGATCTCTCTTTCATGAAGTACAGATTTTTAGTATTTCTCCAAAATCAAAAAGCACCCAGGATCAAAGAAGCAGATGGTCAATCTTACTAGTCAATAGAGACAGTGACTATTTTCCTAGCCTAATTTACTTCTAAATGGATATCTGTTTATCAGTTTAAACTTGTGCATGCCATTTGGTTTGGACAGAACTCTTGTTAAATATTCATAAATGCCACTGGCAAGTTATTGATCTGGTTCTGTAAACTTCAACTTCTAGGTGTTTTTACTCCATCTGTGAAAATAATTTTTTTTTTTTTTTTGTGGGAAGAGAGGATCTTTACCAGAATCAAACACTTGAATGCAAGTAGTAAAAGAAATTTTTAAGTTCTATATCATGTCTAAGAAATCATAGCAACATCAACTGCACAGTTATTATGAGACTGTAGGCATAGAAGAACAGAAAAAATACAGTGGTTCATTTTCTTCACCGGGTGTGTTTGGAAGCAGGGTCATAGGCTATATTTCACAAGATGGAAATCGCAAAACCACCTCTGAATATTCCTTGCCTAAGAAAACCTATGAAATGTATGAGATTGTCATAAGCTGACAGGCATCTTAAAAAAACACACACACACATTCTCACAGTCCCTTAACAAGAATCCTTAAACTGTGTATGTGTCTACACTGCATGTAGTTTGCGAGTGTTTGCAAGATATTTGCAAGAATTTCTGTACTTAAGTTCATTCCTGATTTGCACTCAATTGCAAGAACCCTTTTAAATCCCCCCCTTTTTTTTTTTTGCATTGGCAGAGATTTGGTTGACCTTAGTCCGCCTTCCTTAAATTATTTTTATTAGAAAAATGAAAATAAAAAATTGTATAATTTTACAAATATGTTTCCATATTCCACAATTTTCATATGTATATATACACAATTGATTTCTTATTATAGAAACTGAACAATTTAAATAAATCAAAGGTACATCTACAAACATCTCTATGTTTCTATGAGTTGATGAACCGTGCGTAGTTTATGGAAACTTTAAATATAACCTGATTTTGGATTGCATGGGCCCTATCTTTTTGTCCCCAAGAAGTTGCCATGGAAAGTTCTGAGGAGGAGATATATATATATATGTATGTATATGTATTAGCTTATTTACCTGATGCTGCCCGGGGTTTTTATTTTCCTCTTAAGAACTCATCAAACTGTCTTCTCCATTTCCTGTAACTTTGCTTCATATTTCCCATGCAATCTGTATTCAGAGTTATTTACATACAGAGTTTGGATTCCTAAGGGAGTACACTGTTCTCCTCCTTGCTGCTAGGCCTCATGTCCATAGCAACTGGCCTATTCCTGTACCTGTAACTTTTCCCCATGGTCCCCAATCCAATTTGTGTTCTCTGGTAACGTTAATATACTGCCTTTTTTTTCTTTTTTTTTTTTTTGCTTTCTGTTGAATTTGTGCAGTGGCTTTACATTTTTCTGGAAGCATTTTTTGTTTTGAATTTCAGCTTTAAGATCTGTCACATATGGAACCCGTGCAATGTACTGTGTGAGGCCAGAAGACCTTGTAACTATGTTGTGTATGTCACTTTAATTTTTCTCACATACCCCTCCCAAATGTTTTCTGGCATTCTTATTGATGGTAGGCCTCATCTCCATAGCAACTTGCCTGAGGCCCAAGAGCTCTCTGGCTGAGAATTCTAAAGGCCCCTCCCTAAACTGCCAACCCCAGGATTCAATGGAATCTTCACAGCCAATCATATGAGGTCTTCTTGCCTCACACAGTCAATTGTATGAGGTATTCACCTGCCTGCCACAGACAAATCATAGAATCATAGAAATGTAGAGTTGGAAGAGACCCCAGGGGCCACCCAGTCCAACCCCCTGCCATGCAGGAACACCCTCAAAGCGCTCCCTTTGACAGATGGCCATCAAGCCTCTGCTTAAAAACCTCCAAGGAAGGAGACTCCACTACACTCCGAGGCAGCAGATTCCACTGCCGGACAGCCCTGACTGTCAGGAAGTTCTTCCTGAGGTTCAGGTGGAATCTCCTTTCCTGCAGCTTGAATCCATTGCTCCTTATCCTGGTCTCTGGAGCAGCAGAAAACAAGCCCTCTCCTTCCTCTACGTGGCATCCCTTCAAATATTTAAACATGGCTATCATGTCCCCTCTTAACCTTCTCTTCTGCAGACTAAACATACCCAGCTCTCAAAGTCTATCCTCATAGGGCATGGCTTCCAGGCCTCTCACCATTTTGGTCGCACAGACAGACATTAACTTTTATAGAAGATGTGTGTGAGGAAATTTTGAGACAGAATGAATGATGTGAGAGATGAAAAAAATTGAAAAGAGCACAGGGAAGAGTGTGTGATTAAAAAAACAACAACACACCACCAACTAGAGAAGAAATGGAAGACGGAACTACAGCTGAACCCCACAAAACAGCAGTCACCCAGCAGCCACAGAATGGCAAGATGAGGCTTGCAATTGCATTGCAGCACAGAATAATAGAGACCCTAAGTGAATACCTGTAGATAACTGGATATTGGACTCCATTCCATTTTTGCTTTGTTTTGTTTCAAGACTTAAATTGAATAGTTAACTGATCTGTTCCTGCTCATTCTTTTTATTTTCCTCTTATTAAACATATTCTTGCTAGTGTTGACTTTCATTAGCATTTTAAATTCCATTTTTAAAATTTCATAAATTTCATAAGAGTGCTTTTGGTGAATAAGAACTTAATTACATACATATATAATGTTTAGGTAGAACCAATAACCTTTCCAGAGAGAATAATCCTATCCAAGTTTCAGTAGGCATTTCTGTGTAAAGCAGAAACAATGCTTTCAACAACTGCTTAATTTTTTCAAAAAACAAACAAACAAAAATCAATTTAACCAAGACCAACAAATTTCTTATTTCTACTGTCTGATACTCAAGAAATTTGTATGCTGGAGCAACTCTAAATTTACCCAGAAACTCTCATATTGACAAATGTACATTCCGTCGTATGTGAATAACAGTATCGGGATACAAATCAGCAGTATCTCTTGCTGTGCTTGTGCTGATTTGTATATGTGAAAAACTATCTGTCTACAGATTGACCCCCTGTGTGTATATGTGCAAACAGGATCTGTGTTCAATGTGATATGTAAAAACCCCTTTAATTTCACAGAATCCCAAATTATATCCCTCTGTGACAACAGCCTTTAATAGGTTTCTTCAACTGTGTTGCTAGATCAGTCAAAGGGCATTTTCAGATAAAGCTTGAAAGAAAATTGTTTTCTGGAATACTGTTGTCAGAATTGTCATCTGTAACAACCATGTCCAAGGAGGTTGGAGAATGCTAAGCATTGTAGTCTAAAATGTAGCTTTTCCAGACTCTATTTCAAGACCCATCTTTCTTTGTGAAATCATCCTACTCCTCTCAGGGCACTTCACTATAATAGTGGTAGCCACAGGGCAGTGTTGAGATGAAGGTGAACCTCCCACATCTAACCCTCCTTTTCTAGTACCTTTTGCTTCATTTTCTTTCTGGTCACTTCTAGTTTCCCAGAATGAGTGGGTAGAATGTAGGGGAGTTGGGGGAAATGAAGCAGGTACACCCCTAGACCACTTGTGTGTTACCCTGATTTCTGGGATCCCTTGGGGGACACTTCAATGTGCTCCAAATAATGGGGAATGGGAATTAGACAGAGCACAAGCTGTAGCACTACGAGAGGCAGGGTAACCTAGCAAGATCTTGTACCCAGCTTTTACGGGGTCAGGCCGAGTCAAGACCCAGACAAAATAAATTTATAATTATTTTCTTTATTTAAAACCTAAGTCACTGGGCACTTACGCACTCACTCACACAGATCTAAGAAAATAAAGGGAGGAAAATAGAGGATTTTAAGAAGGATTTTTGGGGAAATACTACACTTGATCTTGTAGTCCGGGAAGCTGAAATAGAGCCAGGGAGTCGATGTGGAGGCTGAGGGGAAGGCTTCGGCAGGTTTTGAGCCCTTCAGGGGTTCTTATAGGGGGAAATGTGCCTGTATTGCAGTCCATTCCCGGGGAGAACAGTGAGTTTCGGATTGGAGACAAAGCCTCCGAAAAGTCAGCACTTAAGATGATTGGATTTTGATGGAGTTGTCAATAGCACAAACAGTATGCAAATTGGGAGTGCTTGACAGTCGGGTAGTCAAAAGTGCTAATCTTGTCAAGCTGACGGTTCAGGGCTGAGAATCTTGTGTGTGCTTGGTGCATCATTAATTTAGTTTCAATGTGTACTTGCCTGGAGGTCTCCTGAAGCTGCGTGCTGGAAAATTACTGGCCTGACTAGGATTTTTCTTGTACTTTTCAGCCGTTCAGCCGTGTGCGTGTGCGTGCTTATCCGGGGGCCTCTCAAGCACGTGGAGGGAAACAGTTTGAATAGCCAATCTTTTTGTATGGAATTATATGTAGTAGACCCCAGAATAGGACTATGGACCACAGTAACATGTGGCTTTTCACTCCTGTAGTCTTTAAACCAAGGGTGAGCAACTTGTGGCAATATAGATATAGTTGTTTGCCCTGCTTTTCCAGTATTTTCTCTGCCTATTTTCTTTCTAAAACAAACAAAGAAAAAGGAATTGCTGTAGAATCCTCACTTTGATTAGTAGCACTAGGAGGTGTCCATCCACAAACATCCCAAATATAGACATAGCTTCATGAATTCTTCTTCAGGGATTTGTACAGCTAAAGAGCTGAAATTTGGGATGAACTGAAGAAAAAAGGAAAGGAAGAAACTAAGTGTGTCCTGGACTAAAATAGAAGGATGATTTGTTTGCTAAGGACTATAGCCATTACAGCTGTAGCCATTACAGCATGAAATGCCAGTGTTTCTTCCCACCTACCCCTAATAGGCTATATTTCTTTTGGGAGGAATTATGACTTTGTTCATTTCCTCCTTGAAATCATCAAGAAGCTGAGCCAAACAAAAACAAAACAGTGTTCTTCCCTATCTGAATTTTATATATTGTTGGAGTTAACTCACCAACATTTTGTTACTGGTTTTCTAGAAATACCATAGCATATCATAATGGAAAACTGAAAGCAGAGCAGGTAGTATGTATTCTCAGATGTCTTCTTCAAAATACCTAAGTAGTGTATCTTGGAAGAGTTTCACAGAATATATCTTCAGTTGGCTAGACATTATCATATCAGGAAGCACAAGAAATCAGAGTATCAACCTTGTCATTTTAATTCCTCATGCACTGTCTATTGTATCCTGGATTAGCAAGTGAAGACTCATTTCCCAGGCACATTGCCATAGGCTAAAAGTTTTTGAAGGAGTGTACTCACAAATGTGTCAGATGAAATAACAATATGTCATGAAGAACTTTGGCCTTAGATACTCCTGGAAGGCTAACCTTCATGATGCCATGGGACTTTCTGGCTCTTCATTAGAATTCAAGGAACATTATTTATTGATGAGATTTCTTAAATTCTGTGTCTTGGTTTCCTACCAGCTCATGTTTCTAACAGCAACTGCACTAAAGACAATAAAGTACAATAAAATATTAAGTAAAAAAAGAAAGAAACCCATGAAAATAAGCTGGTTTAACCATCAAGTAAATCAATGCAATCACTGGTTAGTTAAAATTAATTAAGAACATACTTCCAGAACAGCTTTATGGGCTGTTTTGCAAGTCATTTCTAAAAGTGTTTGGAAATGGAATTAGGAGTATGTCAGTCTATATCCCACTCAATGGTAGCACAAGCAGTATAAATGAATATGCCATCTGGCAACTTCCACCGAGTGGAATCAAAAACGAACTCACATGGCAGAGGACAGGATGAGGCAGTCTGCGTTGGGAAATGCAGTGACTGTTGTTCATCTACATACCAGTAATATTCACTGACAGCACACGCTAAGGTCCTAGGAAACACTGGCAGAGCATGATGATGACAACGATGGTCCACCAGAATACTTATGCTGAGAATTAGGAAGTCAAAGACTGTTTTTTCCTTCCCAGCTGTGCAATGCCAACATGCCAATCCATGTGAGGTGCATCATCATGGCCAGTGAGTGACTGTTTGGGTTGAAAGGCAGAGCTATACCTTGATTCTCTCCAAATGCTATTGCACATCTACAGGAAATATGCTGTGCTCAGGGGTATTCAGAGTATCATAGAATCATGGAGTTAGAAGATACCAGAAGGTCCATCGAGTCCAATCCCCTGCCATGCAGGAATACACCATCAAAATATCCCTGACAGATGGCCATCCAGCTTATGTTCAAAAACACCCAAAGGAAGCAACTCCATCACACTCTGAGGCAGCATAATCCAATGCTGAATTGCTCTTACTATCAGGAAGTTCTTCCTAATGTTTAAGTGGAATCTCTTTTCTTGTAGTTTGAAGCCATTGCTCTATATTCTAGTCTCTAGAGCAGCAGAAAACAAGCTTGTTCTGTCCTCCATATGACACCCTTCAAATATTTAAACATCGCTTTCATGTCTCCTCTTAACCTTTTCTTCTTCAGGCTAAACCTACCCAGCTCCTTAAGACTCTCCTCATATGGCATGATTTTCAGGCCTTTTACCATTTTGATTGTCTCCTGCAGATACATTCCAGCTTGACAATACCCTTTGTGTGGAATTGTGGTGCCCAGAACTGGACTCAGTATTTCAGCTGAGGTCTGACCAAAGCAGAATAGAGTGGTACTATTACTTCCCTTGACCTAAACACTATAGTAGGCCTCCAGTATTCATGAGGGGTTGGTTCTAGGACACTTCATGAATGCCAAAAATCATCCACATTCAAATCCCTATGAAAACATGGTGTAGGACAGCTGTGATCATCACTGTCATATCCCTTTTGAAGTCCCAGGGTGGTGAGCAGGTCCTGGAAAAAGCTGCAGCCCACTCTGAGATTACTGGAAGTTGTGGCAGTCCCAATCCTGGTTGCAAATGAGTGAGTGAGCAAACAGGATCAAGAACAAAGCCCTGCAATTACTGGACGTGGTGGCAGTCCTAATCCTGGTCACTCATGAAAGAGTGGCACTGCCCCTGGTGCTGCATCCCAGCCTAAGCTCCTCCCTGCTTTGTGATTTTTGAGGCAAAAGAGCTGTTGAGGTGAGAGAGCAGCAAGCTCTTTCTGATGCCCCCATCCTCCAGGGAGCACATGAGATCCCATATTGCATGCTGCGTAGACCTTTCCTGGCACCAGGTCTTGCTGCCATCTTAACCTGACACCCTGCTGCACTTCTGCAATGGATGTCAGGTACTGTCTAGTAACTTAATTTTTAAAATATTTTTCTCTTTACACTGTGTATAAGGTTTAATTCACGAATGCTGATTTCATAAATATCATGAGCCTACTGTATATTCCTATTGATGCAGACTAGAATCAGATTGTCTCTCCTAGATGCTGTATCACACTGTCGACGCATGTTCAGTATGTGCTCTGCTAAGACTCATGGATCTCTTTCACGTGTACTATCAAACCAGGTGTCACCTTTCCTATATCTGAGCATTTCATTTTTTCTGCTTAAGTGCAGTACCGTACATTTCTCCCTGTTGAAATTCATTTTGTTAGCTTTTTGCCCTGCTTTTGATAAATCCATCACTTGATCAGCCCTCTATTCCATCATCCGTAAAGATGTTGAAGAGCACTGGTCTCAGAACATAACTCTGTGGCACCCCACTAGTCACTTATCTCAAGGATTGAAGAGGGGCTTTGGAGAGCACCTTTTGGGCTAAATTCCTCAGCCAATATTACTAGCTTGTTTGCAAGAATATCATTCTCCCCCCACCTTTTTTTTATTTCTTATACATGTTCCTTTTACATTTTACCTCAGTTGACACTTCTTTAGACATCCATTCTGCTTTCTTTAAACATCTACCCCCATTTTAACTCCTTATTGGAACAGTTTGAAATTATTCCTTCACTATCTTCCTCATAAGAAACTCCCATCAATCATGAACCCTCTTGTCTTTTAGTATTCCTTACCATGGGATCACATCTAGTATTTCCCTAAGTTTAATGAAATCATCTTTCTTAAGGTCTAGAATGTTTGTCTGACTACGCTTGGCTCCACCTCTCTGCTTTATAATAAACTCTAGGAGAACATGGTCACTCCCACCTAAGGATATCGTCACTTCCATCCGATTAACTAGGTTATCATTATTGGTTATGATCAGATCTAAAATAGTTGATCCTCTTGTTTCCTCTTCTATGTCCCTCCTCTATGTGCTGGACAATGAAATGACCAAGTTTCACTTCTAACAAATATCCAGATAGTTGAAATCTGCTATTACTACTACATCTTTCCTTCTGAATGTTGGGACATCTGTTTCAGGATGGCATCATCAAAGTTCTTAATCTGTCCTGGGGATCTATAGTAGACCCACACAATGACACCATTGTTGTTTCTCTCTCCCTTAATTTTTACTCAGATGTTCTCAACCTGGCTTCCAGGATGTAAGTCATAGATCTCTTCACAGACACAAACATTCTTGTGTGATGCCTCCCCAAGGCTTATATTGGTATAACTGGGGATTACACCACCATAAATCATGAATAGGATTTGGATTAAAGTCATCCCTACATCCCAGTGTGGCTCTGAGTTTTATTACCATTCTTGCCAGCAGCATCTTCTCATTCAACTGATGTTGTGAAAAAGGTACTTGTTTCTTGAATTGTTAAAATCTGTTGAGCTTCATTAGCTTTGAAGAAGCAATGTAAGATTGTACATACCATCTGCTTTGTGGATTTGATGATGGTGTACTGAATATCAGACTTCATAAGTTTTGCAAGAGATTATTTATCATATCCAGCCTTTTCAAAATAGCAATATTTTTCAAATTACATATTCAGCTAATGATATATGAAAAAGGTGAAGTCAAAGGCAAGGAACCAAAGATTGGCACAATTACTTCCACCTACTCAGGAGTTCTTTGATATACAGTGGGTGGATACCATGCAATGTTCAATTGCTTTTTTCAAAGCTAATGAAGCCCAATAGATTCTTGCAATCTGAGAAACATCTGCTTTTTTCACAACATCAGTTGCATGAGGAGTTGCTAGTTCATTAGAACTTTATGTTCTTCATGCCTCAAGAACTCTCTAAAATGTAAAAGATGTGTATTGAAAAGACAGATGTTATCATCACTGACAGCCACAGAATTTGTATACTGTCATTCATGGATACTGTCAGACATCAACAGTTTGACAAAGGCAAAAACATTATATTCCTATTCACTGCAGAGTCTACATTGCTTACCAGAGTACCAAATAAAAAAGAAAAAAATACTGATAAACAGCAGAATGAAATATGGTATAAACAAAGCAATCAATCAATTGCTATCATATTTCAGTCACTAGGGTAATTCTGAAGCAGATGAGGCCTTTATTTATGTAAATCAACAGAAACCCAATTAAGGATCCGACATCCTCCAAGCTGGATTAGCATGAGGTCCAGTTCAAGGGAGAGCATCCTACAGTCCTCCAGGGGTAGTCAACCTGGTCTTCCCTACTTGCTTTGAACTTTATGTCTCATAAATACTAGCCAGTATTAATGGGAGTTGCCCAAAGCATCTAAAGCACATCAGGGCAACATCCTGTTAGTGACAGACATCTATTTAAGTGTGGCTTATGTATGTATATGTCCTTTTTTGGATGGGGCATAGAGTCAATTTTCTAGCCTTTTCCATTCCATCCAAAACCTAACCCCAAGCAGCTATCTAGCCCTCAGAGGGTCAATCTAGCTGTTACCAGTAGGGAAGCAATTCAGTTGATGAAGATGCACTGGTCTGGGCTTCCTCTGTGAGTGTAAAACCCTTGTTTCTGCCCTCTTCCAAGCTGAGACAAGCTGCTTCATTCTTTGAATTGCCTTCCTCTCTTTGTGTGAATAACAATAAAAATATTTTTATGTCGACAAAATGAAAGCAAAGAGGGGGCAAGTCTAGTCTCCCACAGAAATGAATACTGTAGGCTGGGAGCAGCCACTGAGAAGAGTCTCTGTTATATCTTCACCAGATAGGCCTATGATGGTGACAGGACTGAGATAAAACTCTCCCAAGAATCTTAGGACTTTGCCATGTTCACGTAGTAAGGGAATAACAATCTTTTGGATAGTCTGGATGTGAGCTCTATAGGACTTCTAGGTCATAATCAGCACTTTAAATTGAGCGCAGAAATGAATCAATAGTCAAAGCTGAACAAGGGGATTATATGCTCCCTGTAATTTTTTTCAGTCAGTATTCTGGACATAATGTCTTGGACTTGTTGACATTTCCAAACAGTTTCCAAAGGTTGATCTCCTTTTTGGCTGTTCTACCTTTTGGACACTGAAATTGTCTGTAAGGCATACAAGAATTTTGTTGGACCTTGTATTCCTAGCAAGTTTGACTTCTAACAAATATCAAGATAGTTGAAGTCTGCCATTATTGCTTCATCTTTCCTTTCAGAATGTTTTATCATCTGTTCCAGGATGATACCATCCAAGTCTGCCTTGGGGGTCTGTAGTAGGCCTCCACAATGACATTGCTGTTGTTTGTCTCCTAATTTTTACCTAGATGCTCTCAACCTGACTTCCAGGATTTAAGTCGTAGATTTCTTCACAGATGTATACACCATTGATATATTGTGCTACTCCTTCTCCTTTCCTATTTGGTCTATTTCTCTGAAATATACTCCTCTATTACTACATTCCAATCATGAGACCCATCCCACTAAGTTTCAGCAATTCCTATTTTTTCATGTTAGCTTGTTTGCATGGTTTAGCACAACCATTTTTTTTGCACAAAAAGAAAGAGGCATCTGGCATGCACTCACATCAGAATAAAGCATATGACAATTCTGCTGTTTAGTGGCATACTGAAAACTGCTATTTTCATTGTTCAATGATTGCCGATACCTGTCTTTCAATTTTCAGTAGACAACTATAGGTTTGTTTTGAATGCTTTCATTTTGCTGCACATATTATATAACAGCATGGTTTCATTTTATTTTTATTGTTGTACACCACCCACAAATGCTGTGCATGGCAGGCAGTGCAGAGATATTTTTACATAAAATAAATACACTGAGGTGCTGAGATGAACTCAGATCACTTTTGAAGCTGCATTCAAAGTAAATGGGAACACTCAGTGGGAGCTATTCATGGGACTGAAGTGTTTGACATCTCCCTGCTATTTGTATCTGATTTTTGTTTGCCAAGACAAGATGACTAAACCCCACCTGAGCCCCATTCATGCTCTTCTTGGTACCCTGCAACACCTCAATTTGGCAACTGCATGGGACAATGCAGTGTCACTGGTAGTATGTTGAAAACTTTAGAAGATGTTATTTCCTTTGAGAAAGCAATGCATTGTTTGCAAAACTGCTGTAAATGCACTAAGTCAAGAGAGATAAAACAACAATCTCATTAGTTCTCAACATCTTTTTGTAAAAAAGAAAGACAGGTCCCATTAAAACGTCATTAAAATCACATTTTAAACTTTTGATTAATAAATGTTTCAATTAATTACCCCAATTAATCAATTAATGCTTCCGCTTCGAGGCTGTAATTGTATACTTTCATGATAATTTATAATATGTTATCATTTATCTTGGTAATTTATGATTCAAGTTGCTTGTGGAATCATAAAATGATATGGCTGGAAATTACCTGAAAATCCAGGCAATTAAAAAAAGTCTGTTCTTTTGGGGTGCTGCACAGAGCACAAATTGCAAATGTTTAAATACTGATTGGAACTTTGATGAGTTCAGTCATCCTGCACAATGGAACCGGAACCAAGGTAAGTCTCTACAAGTTAGAAAGGGGATGGTGCACTTTAAAGCAGGGGAATGACAGCAGTGAGGTGTAGTCCTAGCCTTGTAGGGAAAAAATAAGAATTCTTCCCCCCTGCAACAGTACAAACTGAAAACAGAGTATCACAAACACAAATGGATATTGTTAAGCCCAATATTAGACACAGTCACCAGGCAGAGTTAAAGACAGAGAACAGTTATAGTGACAGAGGCCCAGCCTGGAGAAAGGAGATGGAATATGACATCCTGTTAGTGACTTATGCCTGCATAGCTTGTTTTTTTTTTTCTTGTTTTTGGTCATTGTGGATTGGCCCAATGCCTCTCCAACTCATATAGTGATCAGATTCCCTCTAAAACATCTTTTAACCTCAAGGGAGGTCCAAGAGGATCCCTCATCAATGTGTGTCCAACTATAAGAACATAGCAGGACTCTTCTCTACTCCTCCCCCTCTCTCCACTGACCAAGATCTGGGTCCTTTGAACTGAGTAGATTGGTGAAAATATTATCCTGGCAATAAAGACAAAGTCCATCTTCTCTAATACTTGACATATTAATTCCAAGATATACTATCAAAACACTTTCTCCGTGTCTTTTTTTAAAAAAAGATAAAACACCCTTTTTGTCATTACGGTGTTTCAAAACTTCAGCTATATTAAGAAGAGTTCTTACATTATTCTTAAGTTGTCTTTTTTAAAACAAAAACAAAACATTCTGATCCACATGAATATTCTGAGAAATATGTTTTCCCAATCTGCTTACTAAAATAGTATGTACCTTATAGTTATTATTTAGTAACAAGATAGGTCTATAATGCTTTCTTGATATCTCATTTGTATTTTCTTTATGAACCACTACAAGATAGATATTTCTCCAAGAATCTATGAGGTGAAAGTTAAAAAAAGTATAAATTAAGAGCTTATTCAGATAATGTTGTGATAATGACACAAAAACATTGAATACAATGAATATTTTTCTGGATTTTTCTGAATATTTGGGACGTGCTCTGGATTTAAAGTGAATTGTTATGAAGCAAAATTGCTGACTAAAAATATGACCTCAGAAGAGGAAAATGAATTAACTGCTCTTTCAGATTTTAAACTGGAAAAAGGGGGATTAAATATTTGGGAGTTACGGTTACAAACAACAACAGCTTACTATTTGAAAACGATTATGGAAAAGTCTGGGAAGAAATTAAAAGAGACTTTGAAAAATGGCGAAAGTTAAATTTATCCCTTCTGGGTATAGTTGCAGTAATAAAAGCAAGTGTTTTGCCAAGTTTTTTTATTTCTCTTTCAAACAACTCCTTTTCTCAGAAATCAAATCCTTTCTGTGCATTGGCAGAAAGAGATTACCAGATTTGTCTGATTGGCGAAGAATGCCAGAATAAAATTTAAAATATTTTATAATGATAAAGAAAGTGGTGACCTGGGAATATCTAACGTCAAATTATATTATAAGGTCTGTTGTCTTGTATGGTTCAAGGAATGGATATTGCTTAGAGATGTGAGACTCTTGGAACTTGAAGGTCATAATTTAAGATTTGGTATATGATATGTTTAGTATGTTGAAGTTAAGGCACATCCTGAATTTAAAAATTACTGCTTTAGAGAAAGACTTTCCTATGAATTTGGTGCAAGAATAAGTAGATAGTTTTCCTTATGATAATATTAGTCAAGTCACTGCAGGAAACCTTTTTTTTCTTTTTAAGGAAAGAATGGGTTAAAAATTGTAGATGGTTGCTGTATGGTGAACTGTTGTATTTTGAAAAAGAGAATCAGAATTTTAAATCAAGAGACATGACTCTTGATAGGAAGGTAAAGATCTTAATTGCTTTGCTTATATGCAATTTAAGGAGATATGATTAACATTTTATCATGACAGGAGAAACGCAATCACAGAGCTCAAAGAAAATCAGTTTTATTCAGAGTTGTGCAAAGACAATGACTGTGTAATTTAAAAAGTATATAAATGGATTTGAAAATAGATAGATAAACATGCAAAAAAGTGCATGATAAGGTGGTCCCAGAATTCTGGGCATGATTGTCACGCCCTGCTTCCAGAGCATGGACTCTCACTCAGAGTCTGAAGCAGAGGGCACACCAGAGACTGAAACAGGGTGCATGCAGGACCTGCTGTACAGAGAGAGGTTACAGGGCCAGAAACAGAACAGAGGGCAGTGCCAGCTCCAACAGAGTCCTGCCTCTTCAGATCCAGAAGAACACTTACCTAGACCCAGCTTCACACAGCACAGGCAGCAAAAAGAGACCCAGTGTTGCTCTCTCGGAATTTATAACTGGCAACAATCAATCAAGGCACAGCTGCACTAGGCTTTGGGTCTATTTAGTTGGTGTCCTTCCCCGTAGGAGTTGTCAGAGCTTATCTGACTTGCTACTTTGCTGGATGCCTTGACAATTGCTTGGATTGACCTTGGACACTCCCTTGCCATGAAACTCTGCTGGACTTTGTTTATGTTGGACTTTATGACTTTTTGCTTACTGCCTGGAAGTAAGTAACAAACTGGGAGAAATTGTTTGATTTATCAGCTGTGCCAGGACTGAGACAGGACAATGATATCCATATAGATGTATGGGGAAAATGTGGTCTAAAAACATAAAAGTTACTTCTTGTAGTAATTTAAAAGAAAACCTGTATAAGATGATGTACAGCTGGCATTTTTAACCCCAAACAAGTTGCCAAAAATGACCTGGAATATTTCTGAAGTTAAGATAAAGAGGACTTCTTTTTTCATATGTGGTAGACTTGTAATAAAAGTTACTGGTCTGAGATTTATGTATTAATCCAAAACATTTTAAAGGTAGATTTAGTAATTATTACCAGAAATGCTTTTGTTAGGCATTAATAGAAAGAACTGGATAGTAAATATGGATTACTTCTTTGATATACAAAAACAGCAGCAAGAACATTGTTTGCTCAAACTTGGAAAGGGATTGAAGTACTGACAATGGAAGAATGCATTGTTAACATTGCTGAGTAAGTCCAAATGGCTGAATTAGTGTGGGTTCTGTAGAATAAACCAATCTGAAACTTTTCGAAAGACTGGATTTTTTGAGTAAGAAGAAAGTCAGTTAAACTAGCCAGATAGATGTTTTCAAATAGTTACTGAACTGTTCCTTTCTGTCTTGACACGAATATAGTAAAAACAAAATGACAATGCACTCCTAGACATATCCATCCAGGAGTGAAATCCATTGCATTTTAACAAGATGTTAGTGAAAGCATAGAACTGAACGTTATGTCTCTTTCTAGTTTTTATCCTTTCTCTATATTTATGGTAATATTCTCCTCATCACCACTTTTTTTTTAAAAAAAATTGTCATGTGTTATTTGGGTTCAAGAACAGATACTGCTTCTGGCATTAAAAATCTTTTTTTTTTTTTGTTGCTTCCTTTAATGTAATAGTATTGTCATTTTCTATAAGATCTCACATGTTTCTGACTTTTCAATCCTAATCTTTTAGGAGCAGCTTTCAGAATAATTTCTCTTTTTTCTTAAAAAAAAAATGACATTTTAATCCCTAATTACTTTCAAAAATGTTGACTTGCTTGTTCCTTCCCTTTATTCTAGTACACTGATGATATTTTAACGTATCAAAGAAAACATTTGTTGCTTAGAAGAAGGGAGCAACATCTTAGGTAGAATATATACTAAAGGTTTCATCTATGATCAGTGGAATGCACTCTTTCATGGGTAGAACAAATGACGTTTACATATGTTAGAACTGCCCTCCAACTGAAGATGTATGAAGCAGATGAGGCGAAGGCCATTTCTGCACTACATTGTTATAATGCTATTATTCCATTTTCAACACCCTGCAGGATCCTGGGGTTTGCAGTTTAGGGAGAGGCATTTAGAATTCTCAGCCAAGAGCTCTTTGGCCTCAGTAAACTACAAACTCCACAATTCTACAGGATGTTGAAAGTGCAATACAGTACAACCCCCATAACCACGGATTCATAATCCACAGATTCAGTTATCTGTGATTGAAAACAGTGGGCAGTGCGGGATCACACTGCCTGCTGTTTTCCTGCCTCAGGCCCAGGGCCCAACCCCCACGGTGCCTGGTGGGAAAACAGTGGGTAGCATGCAATCACGCTGCCCACTGTTTTCCCACCTTCAGCCACAGGCCCAGGGACCAATCGCTGCAGCGCCCAGCGGGAAAACAGCAGGCAGCGCAGGATTGCGCTACTCACTGTTTTCCCACCTCCAGCTGCAAGCCCAGGGCCCAATTGTTGTGGCATTCGGTATTATACATGGATTCCCATATCTGGGGGGGGGGGGGCAGAACCAACTGCATGTCTTAGGTCCTTTATGCACTACACTATTATAGTGCTATTACAGTACGACCCCTGTATCCGCGGGGGCACCCACAACCAATCCCCTGTGGATACGGGGGGTCGTACTGTAATAGCACTATAATTGTGTAGTGCATAAATGACCTAAGATATGCAGTTTAATTGCCCCACCTCTTACTTAAGTATGGCTATTAAGCTGTATGTCAATAAGAGCCATTTGAGGAGAGTTACTATGGGCATCAACAGTGATGAACAATGGAGAGATAGTACAGATGGAAAAATTAAAAAAAATGTTGAAGTTTTCCGATGTCCACCAACAACAACTCTGGATTATGCTAGATTATATGTAATTTTTGGCCCATTTTGCCTGTGACCCCCTCCCCCTAAATTCATACTAAGCTAAGAAGACTGATCCCTGTTGGATCAGAAATTTGTATATATTTTCATAACCTTCTTTTTTTTTTAAAAAAAAGTGAATGCAGGTGCATTTTTCTCTAAATATTTGCACAAATATAAAATGCATCTGCTTTTGAAATGGGCTCATTTTTCTCCCATTGATTAAAGTAACTTTGTCTGAATTTCTTTTTCATAAACATTTTTCAAACATACTCATTTATCAAATACATTTGGAGGGGGTGTATGAATTAGATTGCTGACTTATGCATGTATGGCTTTCCAATTGCAAATTCTGTTTATTTCCAGGAAGTATAAATTGGACAAACATGAACTGAAGCAAATGTCTCATCTGTTCCTAAGAAATGAGATTTTCCCCTTTGAATTCTATATGTTTGGGAGAGATGATGTAGGAAGATATTTTGCAAGCAAAGTCCTATAGCTTAATCAGTGGAAGCTGGTGGCTCAAAGGTCAATGGGCTAGTGAATCCACTTTGGGTTTGTATTTTATAGGAGCTATCCAAGGTTCTGAACCATTCCCCCAAAATAGATTGAGCACCTTGAGCACCTTGGACACTTCCATTAAAGTTTGGAGTAAAATCCGGGTGGGGGGATTCTTCAGCCCGCTAACACTGGACCATTTAATCGTCACTAAGCTTAATGAAGGAAACGGTGGAATTAATATGCAATTTCCCATCAGGAGGCGGAGGTACATAAGCAGGGTGTCTTTTGTGGAGTCTTTGTTTCTAATTTACCATTAGGAAGAGCTTTTGGGGAATAAATGCTATTTGGCAGTGCAACAGACTACGTCAGAAGTGGGCGAATGCTTTTATTTTTCCTAAACTGAACAGTCACAAACATTTCAGCCAGTCCTCAAAGGACAACTGTTCTTGTCCAGTTCCTTGATCATTCTGCTTTCCCTTTTCCAGCACTATGGTATCCCTATTGGAGTGTGATGACCAGTACTACACAAGACTATTCCAGATATGGTTGCACCACAGATTTTTATGGTATAGACAATTTGTAGAACTCTGGTAATTTTATTTTCTATACCTTTTCTAATTATACTTTTTGTGGAATTTGGCTTTTCCCCTACAGCTGCACACTGGATCAGCATTTTGATCCAGCAATTCACCCTAACTCTTTTTTAATCAGAAGTTACCAGCTTAGATATTATTACTGTATTCGTGAAGCCTGTTGGTTTCTTAAGGGGGTGGTGCCAACATGTATCTTTCTGTCCTTGCTTATATTGAAACTCACTTGCCCTTTTGTTGATCATTCTCCCAGCCTGGAGGGATCATTCCGGGTCTGTATGCAGTCCATTCTTGTTCTCACTGCCCTAAAAAAATAGTATCATCAGCAAGCTTGAATACTTCAGAATTCACCCATAACTCCAGATCATTTATGAACAAGGTAAAAAGCACTGGCCCCAGTATAGATCCCAGAAGAAGCATTTTGAGCCATGGCCATTTATTCTTGCTTCCCTCTTCATGTTCTTTAACCAGTTTATGATCCATATGAGGACTTTTCCTCTTATCCTGTGACTGCTAAGTTTTTTCAGGAGTCATTGGTGAAGAATGTTTTTTTAATAGCCCTTTAGAAGTCCAAGTAAGCCATGTCTACAAGACTATTTCTTTTCCCATGTTATTGACACATTCAAAGAACTCCAAAAGATTGGTGTTGGGAGTTGAGAGTTACCCAGATGATTCTATATCATCAGAATTGCAGAGAAAGATTTTCCCAGTTTAGGTGTGGCTTCTTAAAATGCTGGCTGACTGGAAGAAGATAAGGCAGACAGCAGATTTCAAAATTTAAAAGAAAACACTTACTAAAAAAAAATTATATTAATACAACCATCTTTAATTAAACCCATCAACTACTTAGTTTAAAGAGGTATGCTTAGCATAAAAACCCTGGTAGTACAGTGATTAAATGCTGGTACTGCAGTCACAAGGTTCGATCGTGCCAGGCTCCAGGTTGGCTGAGCCTTCTATGCTTCCGCAGGTTGGTAAAATGAGTACCCAGCTTGTTGGGGGCAATTAGCTAACACATTGTAAACCACTTAGAGAGCACTTAGCTGGTAAGTGGTATAGAAATACACATGCTGTTGCTATTGCTATATTTGAGCAGTTGACAGTTAGAAACAGTTAGATTAGTGTGTGTTATGAGTGCAGTCAAAGAAGAACCAAGAGGCATGGCCTTCTAAGCTAAGGCAATCACAGACAGCAACATGTGATGTTTAGGTGCCTCAGCCAATAATTTTAAACATACACACAGACCAACTGTAGAGAGGCTGACTGTCAAGGTCAGAGACCTGGGCAGGTAAGCCAGCCTGGAGAAAAGAGTGGGAGAGCCAGCAAAGTCCAGCCAGAAGAAGACAAGCAAGCACTTAGTCAAGGAAGTTCATTTACCAGAGCACCAAGCAAAGCCATAGTCAGAGTTCCAAAGCCAAGGGTCAAGAGTCCAGAGATCAATTCAAGGTATCAGGAACCAGGTGCTGGGAGCAAGGTACAGGCAAGAGGACAGCTTGTAAGAAGTTTGCCACAAACAAAAGGAAGCTTCCAAGCAGGCAGTTATATAGCCCCAGGCACAGGTATGTCCGGTCACCGCTTCTTAAACTTAACCAAAGAAGCCTCCCTTTGCACAGGCCTCTTGAGTCTCCACCTTGATTGCGGGCTTATTGAACCAGGCTCCAGAGCCTCTTCAGAATTGGATCCCTGTTGCTCCAAAGGAGCAGGCATAGAATTGGATCCCTGTTCCCCTTAAGGAGCAGGCAGAGGGACGTCCGTGCCTGCTTGGTCCATGGCAGGAGGGGGAGCTCTTGAGCTGCAGGACTCATCTCCACCCTGAGCAACAGGGACCAACAGCTGCTGCTCATCAGCAGCAGCTCTGACAGGGGCTACAGTGATCACACCACCCCAGCCAAAGAGGTGGGGAAGAGAGAACACTGTACTTTTTCCAACAATCAGATAATCTAGAAGGCACTTTGATTCTTTTTCAGCAGGGTGTGCTTTTCTATATTCTTGACAATTTTATCTTTACAATTTTATTTTTACCATTTTATCTTTACTATCTTTACTATCACTTTCTGCCAATCACTTTACTATCACTTTCTGCCAATTTACTGAACCCAGAACAGACATTAAGCTAACTGGCCTTTAATTATCTGCCCCAAGCCTTTTCTTAAAAATGGTGTTACACTGACCACTCTCCAGTCCTCTGCTACAGAGGCTGACCTTAGGAACATGTCACATATCTCATTATGAGGAAATGTGCTATAACGAGCTTAGGTCCTTTTGGGATCAAGAGTATAATCACAGTCTACTTGGAAAATCACCAGTTGCTTGCCCCTACTGTATTTATTCTGTTAATTTTCAGAAAAGATGCACATCTCATAATGCGCGTGACCAGTACATGCCAGGCATCCTTGATAACCAATTGAGTCTAAAGATTTCTGATCTTTCTGAATGTCTTTCTCTTTAACCATTTCAGAGTGGAGAGATGAACAAAATAATATACTGGCATCCGAACCTCCCCATGCACATTCCTATCAAGAGACAATTT
This sequence comes from Ctenosaura bakeri, assembly GCA_948474755.1. Taxonomy (NCBI): domain Eukaryota; kingdom Metazoa; phylum Chordata; class Lepidosauria; order Squamata; family Iguanidae; genus Ctenosaura; species Ctenosaura bakeri. The sequence goes on from CAOLHI010004164.1 coordinate 75,244, forward strand.
AAAATAATTAATTCTTGATAGCAGTCCTGGCTTGATAGGGACAGGTTTTGTATAAGTACCAATCCATTTATTTGGGGGCATGAAACATACAGAGAACAAAATGCATCTACTTGTTTTTTAGAATGCTGCATTTGTACATGCTCAGAATAATTTCATGTTCATTTATTTTTTGATTTGGGGAAGGGGTGGCATGGCTTATTCTTAAGAGGTTGACAAATGTCAAAGCTTTCCACTTTAGTGGTTTACAATGATAGCAAAGTGGCATTACATCTTTGCAAAGATCAGTTTCCTTGGCAACAGGAAGCACACAGTTCATTTCAGAGTTGAGTAGAAAGAAAGAGTAATTGAAGGTTTGTGTTTGTGTGTGTGTGTGTGTGTTAAATACAAAATCCCAACATCATTCATAATACTTGTAAGTATTGTACTATTTGGCTGTACTAATTTTTAGGACACTTTATGAAGTCTAGAGCCAATCGTTGTCAAACAACAGTGATTTTTAATTACTCATGTAATATATCCCATGTGCCTGAAACCCAATTATCAAATGTTTTTATAGTGTGAATAGCTCCAGAGTGCTCAGATTCCTTTACTGCATTTAGGGAGCACAGCTAAGGGATCTAGACTACTTGCCATGTGGGTATTTTAAGAGAATTTTTTTTTTTTTTACATTGGATTTTCCCCCTTTCCCTCAAGTAATTGGGTAAACATGTATATGCATTTGGTTTGGTGTATGGAAGTCAATCAGCCAATATTTTACTGTTTCAATGAACTAAGCTGTATTCTGTCAAACACCCAACCAATCCTTGGGGTTGTAAAAGCCCCAAATTCCAAATTTTTATACAAAACTTATTGCTTCTACTCAGGTATTGTTTACCCTGCTTTGTCACTGGTCCTGACCTCACTTGGTGCTGGCTAATATTTTGGAAATCCCAAGTTGGGAAGTCTAGCTATTGAAAGATAGACTGGCATCTTCAAGGATATTCTGAATGGAATTGGAAGTTCCATCTGTTTTTCTCTTACTGAAAAGAAAACGTACATATTTGCATACATTTTATCTCTCATTCTACTTAACTGCATTTTGTTTTGTTTTGAGATTGCAACAGGCCCTCTCAGCATGGGCCCCTCTGCCTCTTCTAAAAATGGTGGTTCTGACAATGAGCAGCCCATCCAAATATCTTTTTGTTTACCAAATTAACAATATAGGCAGAGATCCTCCCTGGTTGAGTGTAGGGTAAAAAGCCTCCTTGCAGAACTCCTAATATGGCTTCTCTGTCTCCAGCCCCAGGATTCAGTGTTTTGCAGAGAATGGGGATTTACAGAAGCATCTTGCTAGGTCCCCATATCCAGATCAGGGACATGTTCTACCTACATTCACAGGAATCTATGGAAGTGAAGTCACATACTTCTCCAATCCCCTACCAGCTGGAGAGGGGACCTACTGCAGCAGAACAATTAGCTCTGAAGGCAGGTGCTTTGATATTGCAGAGAGAAGAAGAAAATACCATTTCCACAAGAACTATCTGTCTGTCTGTCCGTCCATCCAAGTTTATGCTTGGATTTATGGTATGGAAGCTAACAGTGTACTTACAATATATATCATTAACAGGATGCCAGCCCTTTTGTTATTATTAACTGCCATCAAGTCAACTTCAACTTGTGGTGAACCTATGAATGAGGCATCTCCAAGTATCCCTATCATCAAGAACCCTGCTCAGGTCTTGCAGACACAGGGCTATGGCTTCCTTGACTGAGTCCATTTGTATTGCAGTCTTCCTCTTTTCCTACTGCCTTCTACCATACCAAGCATTTTTCTCTTTTGTCTTTTCTGGTCCTTCATGCCTTCTGATGTTGTGTCCAAAGTACAACGGTTTCAGTTTAGCCATCTTGGCAGGGAGTGTACAGATTTGATTTGCTCTAGACCCATTTATTTGGCTTCTTAGCAATCTATGGTATCCATAGAACTCTTCTTCAACATCACATCTCAGATGACTTTATTTTCTTCCTATCAGCTTTTTTCCCTGTCCAGCTTTCACAACTGTACATTAAAATAGGAAATACAATGACATGGACAGTGCTAACGTTAGCATTCAATAATATATCTTTATACTTTAGAATCTTGTCTAGTTCCTTCATGGCTATCCTTACAATTCCTAACCTTCTTCTGTTTTCTTGACTGAAGTCTCTATTCTGAGGGAGCCAAAGTACCAAAAACCTTGAACTATCTCAATGTCTTCACTGTCTACTTCAAAGTTATATAAATCATCTGTGGTCACTATTTTTGTTTTCTTAACATTCAGCTGTAAACCTACCTTTGCCCTTCCTTTCCTTGACTTTCTTCAGCAGTCATTCCAAATTTTTGCTATTTTCTGCCAGTAGAATGGTGTCATCTGCATATCTTAAATTGTTGATGTTCCTTCCTCCAGTTTGCACATCTCCTTCCTCTGACTTTAGTCCTGCTTTACATATGGTATGTTCAGAGTACAAGTTAATCATATAGGGTGATAAATGCAGCCTTGTTAGACCCTCTTACCAATTGGAAACCATTCTATTTCTCTCTGTTCTGTCCTGATGGTAGCCTGTTGTCTTGAGTACAGGTTACATAGGGAAACAAGTACCTCCTGGCTTGGTGGTAGCAGGTCTACAAGTGTGGGGGACTAATTAAGATGGTCCACCCATGGATACCTGTAGAATCTTAAGGATTCCTGAATGGTCTAGATGGCAGGGCTAAAAATTCAATTGAGGCCTAAGTCTCATAGAATGGTGAGATAGAGGGGGGAGGAGCTACCTGCGATGGCAAAAGGAGGCTAATTATTTTTCTCTCCGAGCAGACAACTATAAACAACCCCAGATGCCCTTTCCAAAACAAAGATAGACTGTGAGTAATCAACTAAATAATATGGGAAAGAATGTAAGATAAAATAGGGGATTAGTTTTGATTCTTCTCCAACTAGAACAAAAATAAAGGACTCTGTCTAAACTGCAAATAATTGTTGAAACGGACTGAAAGCAAAACAGTTTTTTTTTTCCTCCGCTTTCTGGATATATGTCGTCTAAACAAAAAAAGAAGGCTTATAAACAACCTACGTGGAGACGACTTACGGCAACAGATAAAACATATAATCGTCTAGTTAGAGACTTTGAAGATATAAACTTAAACTCTAACAGAGACGAAAAAGTCATTAAAATGGCGGTGAAGAAAGCCGCGAACGGAGCTAATGAAGAAATAAAAACTTTTATACACAAGCTTATTACAGAGTCTAATCAAGCTCTGGTTACTACAATAACATCTAATATAAGGGCAGAAATGGGGCAATTGCAGGAAAAAATCTCACTGGAGTTAAAAGCATTGGACCTTAAAGTGGATGATATAAAAAAAACCCAAGGGAATCAGCAGACCAAACTAGCAGAACATGATGACAGGATTTCTTAGTTAGAGAGACAAATTATCCAGCTTCAAGATCAGAACAGAAGAAACAACGTGAGGATTCGTGGATTCGCAGAGCAGCCACAACAAAGTCAAAAATCCTTGAAAGAGGAAGTTTTAAAATGGCTAAAAAGCATTGTTCCTGAGATTCTATGGGAGGAAAATGACATAGAGAGAATTCATCGTGTGTCAGCTGTGAAGAGAGGAATAACTCCCAGAGATATTATAATGAGAATTGCGAATTTCAACAAGAAAGATGATTTGATGAGAGCTGTTAGAAAGAATCCAGGAATATTGAAGTATCGAGATAATACAGTGGAAATATATAATGATTTATGCCGCGAAACAATAAATTGGAGAAGAGAAATAAAGCCTTGCATTATAGTTTTGCAGAGAGCTGGAATAAGATACAGCTGGGGATATCCCATTTTTTTGAAATTCCAATGGGCTGGCAAATATTACAGAATAAATTCTCTTGAACAAGGATTGCAACTCCTGAGAGAACTGAAACTGATCCAGCAAGAGGAAAAGGAAGAGGAAGGTGCGGTTGGAGGAGGAGCAGTGGGAGGAGCAACTGAAGAAGGAGCAGTGGGAGGAGCAACAGGAGGAGGAGAGAAGAAGACTTCGGGAGATAAACGAAAGGATAGAGGCTGAGGAGGACTGGAAGAAACAATATGAAATAACAGAAGAAGAAGAAAGAGAACTTCATGGAGTAGGAGAAGGGTAGATGATTAGTGATTAGAATATATTCTTGTAGATTGTAAATGTATAGAGTTTGATCTATATATATATAAAGTAAAAGGGTAGAGAGAGGGAAGGGAGGGGAAGAGAGGGAAAAAATATGGGAAAGAAAACAAATCGGGAGAGGATATTGGTCTCTATGCCGGGAGTAGGTATACCTTCACACCCCCCCAAGACCATGGGAGGTCGTTGCCAAGGCAGAAGCGCTTTGGAGGGAAAGGGGGGATGAATGTTTGTGTGGGTAGGGGAGGGGAGGGAGGGAAGGGGGAGGGGAGTGGGAGGGGGGAAGGGAGGGGGAGCACCATCACACTAAAGAGCCAATGGGGAGTGGGATTAGGAAACGGGAAATATGAAAAAAAAATTAGAAATATGATTGGCGTAGTAAAAGATAAATTTGGTAAAGAAAAAAGGTTGATGAAAGAGAAATTAAAAATATTTGAGGAATTTTATCGAGAATTGTATTTAGCAGAAGATAAATCTGTAGAGAATATAGAGGACTATATTAATAAAAATTGGAAAGTAAGATTAACAGAACAAGATAAAGGATTGATGGAAGAAATGATATCAGAAGAGGAAATAGAAGAAGTAATAAATAACTTAAAAGGAGGAAAATCACCAGGATTGGATGGACTAGGTCCAGAATACTATAAAACATTTAAAAAAGGTTTAATCCCTAAACTAAAAGGGTTATATAATAGTATATTAAGGGGTGGAAAAATCCCATTATCATGGAAGCAGTCACTAATAATATTAATTTTGAAACCAAATAAGGATCCTATGGATCCAGGTTCTTATAGACCAATATCTTTAATAAACCAAGATGCAAAAATTTTGACAGCAATAATGGTGAAGAGGTTAAATAAATTTATTTATAAATATATACATAAAGATCAATGTGGTTTTATTCAAGGAAGACAGATGGCAAATTTAATAGGGAGAACGATAAATAAAATAAATATAATGGATAGAGAAAAACAAAAAGCCGGAATTTTAGCGTTAGATATATTTAAAACCTTTGATTGTGTGGAATGGCCGGCGTTAAAAACAATTTTAAATAAAATAGGATTAGGAGAAAGATTCAAAGGGTTAATAAATCAATTATATTCATATAATACATCTGTAGTGATGGTAAATGATGGATTTACAGATCAGATTCAAATAACAAGAGGAACGAGACAAGGATGTCCATTATCTCCAGTTTTATTTGCAATAGTTATAGAAATATTAGCGAATGTGATAAGAAATGATGAGAATTTGGAAGGAATTGGAGCTAAGGAGAAAAATAAAATAAGCTTATTTGCAGATGACACATTGTTGACAATTAAAGATCCGGTTGAAAAGATAGATAGAATAGATAAACATTTAAAAGAGTTTGGGGAGAAGACAGGATTGAAAATAAATTGGGCCAAATTGGAAATAATGTTATTTAATTATACTAAAGAAGAAGTACAAAAATTTATAAGTAGTAAAAGAGGATTACTTAAAGTAAAAGAATCAATTAAATATTTAGGAATAGATATTACAAAAAATTTACAAGGACTACAAGAAAAAAATTTCAAGAAATTAAGATTAGAAATTAAACGGAAATTAGAGGATTATAAAAATATAAAGTTATCGTGGTTTGGTAGAATAGCAGTGGTAAAAATGAAAATTTTACCTAAAATTAATTTTTTGTTTAAAATGTTACCAATAAAAGTATCAGAGGAAGAGTTAAAGGAGTGGCAAAAGATATTAAATAATTTTTGTAATGGAAATAAGAAATCGAGGATTAATAAGAAATATTGGTATAAAAGTCAAAAAGAAGGTGGCCTCGGACTTCCAAATTTAAAATGGTATTATTATGCAAATCAATTGAGATATATCATAGATGGAGTTTCAGGAAATGGTGATTTAGATTGGTTAGAGACAGATGATAAGAATATTGAGATGAAATTAGAAAATATATTTTTTAGGAATTTTTCAAAGAAAGAAATGGAAAAAATAGAAAATCCTTTTATAAAAAATATAATAGAAATATGGAAGAAAAATAAAAGAAAATTGATGCCGAATATATCAATATTAACTCCGATAGTAATGATGGAAAAATTTCCAATAAATTTAAGAGAAATAATAGAGAAAGAAATAAAAAAACAAAAAATATATAGATTAAAAGATTGGATGAAAATAATGATAAATAAAGAAAGAATGAAAGAGAGATTGCAGGAAACTAAGATATCTTGGTTAAATTATATACAATTAGAGCAATGGACAAAGAGTATGAAAAGATATGTTAAGGATTTTAAAGAACATACTAAATTTGAACAAATTATTATTCGAAGAGAAAATATGCAAGAAAATGAAATATTAAAAGGTAGTATAAGTGAAATATATAAAATATTAGCAAAAGAACAAGAAGAGGATTATCTTAGAAAAATATGGGAGGAAGAGACAGTACAAACTATAGATATACAAGAATGGAGAAAAATTTGGGAACAACGCCATTTAAAAAAATTATCAATAAGAATAAAAGAGAATTATTATAAAATAGTTTGGAAATGGTACTTGACTCCAGTGAAATTAAATCAAATAGATGAGAAATATTCAAGATTGTGTTGGAGAGGATGTCAAGAAATTGGTACATATATGCATATGTGGTGGAATTGCAACAAGATAAAGGAATTTTGGCAAAAGGTTTTTAAAGAGATAAAAGAGATTATAGGATTAGAAATACCAGTATGTCCAAATATAGTGTTGTTGTCCATATATAATAAGGTAGAGTGTACTCAGGCAAAGAAAGAATTAATAACAAATTTGTTAACTGCAGCGAGATTAATAATAGCAAAAAAATGGAAGACAAATGAAAAATTTCAAATAGAAGAATGGTATAAAGAAGTGTGGAAAATTGCAATCAATGATAAACTAACATGTAGAATTAGGTTTATGAAAGGTTTGGCAAAAACAAATGATTTTGAAGAAATTTGGAAAATATTTTTAGAAAAAGTTCTGAAAAGAGATGGTAATGCTACCCTGTTAAAAGAAGAATGGCAATTTTGGAAAGTGGATTAAATAAAAAGTTGGCTCTGGGGGGTGGGGTTTTTTTATTATTACTTTTATCTTTTATTTTGTATTTTTATATTGTTTATTATCTGTGTGTGTTAAACTTGTGATTTATAGATGTAATTTGATATGTGATGTTCAATGTTTAAAAGGGGGAAAAAGTTAAAAGGTAATTGGTTTTAGAGAGAGGTTATTTTTAGAGATATTAAGTAATAAGTTTATAATTAATAATAGTAAGAGATTAAATGGGAGTGAAAAATATTGAATTAAGAGTGAAAGTATAATAATAAAAATGAATATAATGAAAATAAGAATTGAAGATACGTAACAAAAATGTATAAGTTGTATGAACGGAACAAGCTGAACAAGTTTATGATTTTAGGGGAAAGGAAAAACAATAATATCAGTTTGCATTGTTTAAAAGAAGAAAAAAAAATTTTTTTGTTTTGTTTGGTTTGTTTGTTTGTTTTCTAACTCACCATTATGTATAACACATGGTGTTTTATTTTTCGTTTGTTTTTGTGTTATAGTTTAATAAAATTTAAAAAAAAAGAAAAAAAAAAGAATGGTGAGATAGAAAGGGCCATCAATACAATTGTGTTTAAGTGCCCACTCTGGTGTTCTGGAGCCCATAATCCACGTACTGGTAATGAAACACACTGGACAATAGTTAGAGTACATGTGATATATATTTTGAAATGAATGCTATCAAAAACAGCAAAGACTCTTAATTGTGCCTATTACATGGCCATGAAGTTAGCAAAAAAAAAAAAATCACTTCTAGGATCATTTCATTTCTAGAATTGCATACTGAATCTTCGGATCTGCAGAATTAGTTCAAGGGTAGGAAGCCTTTTGGGACTGGCATCAGGACTGGAACACTTGGCTACCTGTTGTGAAAAATTTGTCAGGCACTTCATGGAAAAAGTCTCTTGTGTCTACTCAGATCTTGATACCATACTTACTACAGAGTCTAGAGAGGTGCCAAATGCAACATGTGATCAGATTTTCTGGGATCATTTTAAGCTGCTGAGGTTTGATCATGTGAATAAGATGTGAACTTGAGTTGGTCCATCCCACCACATGTACGGATGACCTTTGCCTGTTAAGATGTAAGAGAGCAACGTGGATTAGGTGGGTGCATGGGTGCAGTAAACCCTTCATTCTGTCAAGAGCAATAGCTTACTGTTTTGAAGCAGGTCATGGTACACAATTTCCTGAAGAGAATTTCCCTTGGACCAGACTATATGTCCTATTGCACATGCCCCTTTTCCTCGGCAAGGTGCTTTAGTGTGTGGTGGCTGGACAACTTCAGGTATTCTTGGAGGAAATAGATTTTCTGGACCCATTTCCAGCCAATCTACGGCATAGCAATGGCCTCAGTTCCTTTGACTGATGACTTACTTGAGAAGAAAGATGGGGGAGTGCTTCCCTGTAAATCTTCCTGAATCTCTCAGCAGCTTTTGATACCATTTATCATGATACCTTACTGAGCTAGCTCTGTGGAATGGGAGCTGGAGGCATTGTCTTAAAGTGGTGCAGTTCCTTTCTACAGGGCTGGTTCCATACCATAGCATTGGGGGATTCCTATTCAGTTCCATGACTGTTAAGCTGTGGGGTGCTTCAGGGCTCCATCTTACTCCCCCATGCTTTTCAATATCTATATGAAGCCACTGCATGAGGTCATTAGGAGTTTAAGAGTTGGGTGCCATCAACATTCATATGGCACAAAGTTCTATTTCTCATTGTCAGCAAAAAGCAGGGGCTGTTCAGGGGCTGAACCAGTGTCTGGATGTTGTAATGACTGGATGAGGACCAGTAAACTGAAGCTGAATCCTGATAAGATAGAACATCTGTGGATTTGTGTTATTTGAGTCAAGGAATTGGATGGTGTTATGCTCCCATGAAGGAGCAGGTGCATAGCTTGGGAGTATCTCTGGATCCATCTTTGTCACTGGAGGCTGAAATGAACCTTGTATCTCAGAAGGTTCTCAGCCATGAAATTCAATTCTGAAATGCCCTCCCCTTGAAGACCTGACTGGCCCCAATGCTGGTTTCATTTAGATCATAGAATCATATGATGGCTATTAATTAAAGCCTTTGGACCTCACCAATTTACTTAAAGTGCCACACACAGCATTTTAAAACTGTGTTAATCTTTTAAATCTCTTTTAATTTAATGTGTTTAACATTTTTAAGATATGAAATGCATTTTTCTTCCTTTAAATAGTTTTAACCTGTTCATATTGATATTACTTCTGTGCTGCTCTGCAATCTTTTTGGTATAGGGCGACTGAGAAGAAAAGACTTAGTGAAGAATTACATCACTAAGCAGTATCTGTCTGTCAGTTGGCAGCTTGGAGATTAGAAAAGTCATTCTCCATGGTTTCCAGTGAGAAGACAGCCCAGTGAGATGGTGTTAGTGGAGTCTGCCAGTAGCCTAGCATCTCAGCCAGCATCTTCTATGCAAAAACATTACTTTCTTTGCAGCAATACCAACATTTCTGTCTCCAAAAAACACTTTCTGTGCAAAGAAAGCATGTTTATTTTTCTCAAACAAATTCTACCAAATGAAATTCCAAAGTCTAATGGCTGTTCTCCTTTTTCTCAGTCGGAAGTCTCAAGGATTTTTTTTCCATTGAGGATACAAGTATACGTCACATCCCTAGGAGCATATGTAACATATATTTAACTTTCAAATCTTATGGTATTCCATATAAATACAATATAATTTAGCCATAAAATGAACAGAATATACTTCAAATGAAGACAATTATTTCTAGAATCTACTATTAATAGAAATACTTTATCTAATGATCACTGAAGAGAAAAAATATTTAGTGTAAGTAGAAGTACTGAATAAAAATTCAGAGCATTAAAACAGTGAACTCTTCATTCAGAGAATAACATTGATATTCATTTCACTAAATGTATTTAAGAACCTTGAATCATATTAATCCTTGAAATGTTTAAATTAGTATGACAATTGTTACCCAAAAGTGAGGACCTCTTACAAATATATGAGTCATCCCAACAATGGTGATTGTTTTGAGTTATGTTTTCTTTAAACAGCATCACCGTATAATTTTTTTTTAGCTGAGGAGCAAATTTTATTCAATCTGAATAATAAATTTAAAATGCCAAATTTTTCAGACTTCAGACTTCAGACTTCCTTTCATGCTTTATAGCATAATAAGTGTTTTACAAGGCCAGTGGTTTTGCTTTTCTTCAATAAAATTTCTTCAATAAAATACATAGCACAGCAAAAGTTGTCATTGAAAATGCCATCCAAAATCCTTTTCTAAAGTGGTGGTTTATTTACTGTTTCTCTGTGTACCAGGTCCCCCAGACAATATACATTTTGGAGAGAGATGACAGGTAATAGAGACAGATAGGTATAGACAGACACACAATAGTAAAATCACTTTTAAAACCAATCTAGCCTTACAGCATAGTGAGTGGGGACCCTTTCCACAGGACCTACTGAAATCATTAGTTTCTGCTGATTAATCTGCTTCTATTGGTGTATTAGGATAGTGATCGCCCATCCCATCATTTCCCCCATGTGTCTCCAGAACATGTTCTGGAGCACTGGGAACCCTCTGCATCCAGTTGTTTTGGCAGTGGAGAGGGTTACAACAGGCTGGTAACAGAAGAAAGTTCTGTTATGCTGGCATTTGAACATAGATGGAGATCAAAGAGACAATTTGATGTTAGTTAAATATATTAAATTGAATAATTGAACATAATGGAAAGCATTTCATGGAAGGGGATTTTAAATCTTCTTCTCATCTCCTTTCCCATAATCCCCTTTCTACCTGAAAAGTTCCTTCAAAGAAGGGACAATCTCTCCATTTGGCATGTATCACAAAGTCTTCTGAAACACAGCTTATCTTTCATGTAGATAATGATCCACTAATCAGCTTTCAGTGCCAGGAAGAGAACTTGGAGGGAACCCAAGGGAGATATGTCCATATGAGTGCCAGCCAGTTTATTGAATGATTTATTGTATTCTACAAGATAATTACATATGCTGAGAAAAAAAAATGTATACGCAGTAAAAATGTATATGTGGTAAAATATTTAAAGACCATGAAAAAATGTGACATGTCTAGCTGATAAACAGGGGGGAAATATGCTATATGTTGCTCAAAAGATAATAAGAATACAAGCTTGGACACCAAGGTTCAAGAATCAGCACATTGACTGTCAGAGACAGTTACGTGCAATTACCGTTTTAGGATAAAAAATTAAGTTGAAGTGTAAACTCTCCTTCCTTCCAGTGAACCATAACATAACTTTAACATAACATTTTTCAAGAGAACAATAGAGTGTGTGTGTGTGTGTGTGTGTAATGTTTTCTATACTAACCTTCCATGTCTCCCCTGCTATCCTTGCCAGTATTTTTAACTGTGCAGAAGGCAGTAACTGTAATGGGTGAATGGAAAGTATGGCAGAAAGCAAGGAAACAGGAGTGGGATGGGAGGAGCAGGAAAAGTATACCCACAGCATCTTGCTTCATGCTACGGGGTAACTGTGGGAAGGGAAATAGCCAATAGAGAAAGTGAGGGAGGAGAGAAGAGAATGGATATGCAAGTGAGATGAATGAGGCAAGTTGAAAGCGTGGACATAGAGGAAGACAGACATGTAGAAAGAGCAGAGAGAGGGAATCACATGAGATTAGGCTCATACAGAGGAGTGGAGAGGACACAAAGAAGAGAGAAGACACAAAACATATTGGTTAGAGAGAAAGACACATAGAGAAACAAGAGACAGAGTAGAGAGATGAGGGGAAGTGAGGACAGAACACAGGAGAAGGAGAGCAAACAGGAGACACATGGACATCATGGATGAATCAATGGAGATGAAGAAGAAGGTGAAGAGGAGTCGAATTATTACTGTGTTTCTGAAAAGATCTCTAACAATAGTTTTTATGGAATATTGTTGAAGGAGGGGGTCTCTTCTGTGCAGATCATTGCTGTGAAAATGAGAGGCAATGTAAAAGCAGTCCTAAAAAGACAAGAGTAGCTCCTGAAGACCTCAGCCTGAATTCACTGCCCCAAAACAGTGGAGTCACTGGCTGCTTCAACACAGAACCCAGGCCAGAAGGTTGGAAGCTTTCAGAAAAATGAGCCCAAGGACTAGGAATTTATGATGTTTGAGAATCGATTTAATGGTTTTACATTCATGAACCATGATATTAAAGCACTGTCAAAGTTTTACTGAACAGAACACACACACACACACACAAGCACAGATGCAGACACACACATAGGCTCTTTCTACATGACGACTGCACCCCAGCATGGTTATGGGAGAGCAGCAGGACCACAACACTTCTGTGTGACATCATCATGGTCCCGCCTTTCTCCCATCACTAGCCAGCATGATCATGGGGTAAATAGTTGTTGGAGTTTTTCCATCAATGACCCCCAATTGCGCGACATTCCCATCCTTCCAGGCCAGATGGAAGGGCAGGAAGGTGATGGAGGCACTTCCTGCCACAACACAGCATGGGAAAGAGCTCGACTATGCTGTGGAAGGCAGGCACTTGTCACTCACCCTTCTTTCTGCAGGGAGCCAGTCAGGTTCACGGGGAGCAGTGATGTATTTAAGTCTTTTTGCTCCAAGTCTCAAGTCAAGTCTCAAGTCTCTATATTCAAATCTCAAGTCGAGTCTCAAGTCCTTGCAAGATACTTTCAAGTCAAGTCTTGAGTCAAGTTTCAAGTCTGGGAGCCAACTTTATACCCCAACCTGTATTCCAGAATTTCTGGACAGAGTCGAATAGTAGAGTCAGCCCTCTACTTTTGGAATTTTGCCATCTACAGCTTCAGAAGTGGGGAATAGGATCCTCCTTCTTCCCATTTGCAAAGCTGGAGGTTTTTTCAGGAGTGGGGAATAGAATCTTTCTTACTACTCATTACTGAAGCTTCAAGAGCTTTAGAAGAAAGGAACCTTCCTCCTCAAGCCCATTGCCTAACACATTTTCTGTTCCCCTCTGAGATATGTGGCCTGCAATCTGGGCATAAGTCTTGCCTTCTGCTCTTAGGAAAAGTTTTAGAAAGCTTTTCCTATATGTAGCTGGGACAGGCTACTGAGCAGACCTCAACCCCACATCAAGCCCATTGCCTAACACATTTGCTGTTCCCTCTGAAAAATGTGCCCACACTTTGGGCTTGAGACAGGTTGTCATGTGACCAATAAGTTGTAAGGTTTCTGGATGAATGTGTTATGTTACTGAATCAAGTACAACAAGTCAGTCACTAAAAATATGCGAGTCTCAAGTTGAGTTGAGTCAGTGTGTAATTTTTGCCAAGTCAAGTCCAAGTCGAGTTACTGAAGTGACTTAAGTCTGACTTGAGTCGAGTCAATTGACTTGAGTCTACATCACTGGCAGGGAGCATTCCTGTCATACTCCTTTCCTGCCAAAAAGTCACTGCCAAGATTATGACCAGAGGATGACAGGCTAAGGTGATGTGTGGAAATGGGCATAGATGCTAATGTGGAACTGATAAAGTTCAAGGTCTGATGAGTAAAAGTAAGGTTTGCTTGACTTCTTCAGAAACTACTGAGACAAACAAATGGCAGAAGTTGAAGCCACCTCACATCACTCCAGAACCATTTTTGTGTTTACCACTACCCATTTAGTTTTTTTTTTTAAAGCCTCAAATGTCCCCATATACCCCCTTCAGGTGTGGCCTTCCAATTTTTCCTGGGGACCAAAGTGGTGCTCAGCCTCTGACAGCTGCCCAATCTGAAGTACAAGGAAGGATTTGTATGAGGCTGGTACTGTCTCTGATAACTGTGAGCCAGCCAAATTTATGTCTATTGATGAAATTTTCTAACTCTACATCAGGACTGGAATAAGATATTTTTTTGAAAAGAAAGAATAATAAATTTAAGCTGAGAGTGCAAAAAGAATGTGAAGTTTAAAAGAGGGAGGACCCAATGAACAATATATTCGTCTTTCACTTGCTACATAACCTGGCCAAGCTTTCTTTGTTTCCCAGCATTTCTGCAATGTGACAGAAAGTCAAAAGGATTCATTTCTCAGGATCATTTTCTGCACATCATCTTTTGAAAATGATCATAAAATACTGGATTTCCTACAGCAAACTTTTCAAACTGTGCTATATATCCACATTCATCTGCAGACTTTGACCTAATTCCGGCAAAGGGACTTTTTGCACAAGTAACAAATGAGAGGGGGTGCAGGGAGGGAGGGAGAGAGAGAGAGAGAGAGAGAGAGAGAGAGAGAGCACTAATAGAAGAGAAATGGTCTTTCTTTTTCCTTCCCCCCCCCCAAAAGCGATTAAAAATAAAGGCATTTGGGAAGTCGTACTATAAATGTGTGACCTACTCTTCATGCTTATGAGGTACCAAGAGAAGAATCCTTGTGATTTTGCTTTGTAGGAGTTTTTATGAACTTGGCAACGGTTTGGTCACAGATGCTGTTAAATATTTCAGGAAAATAAGAATATACTATCTCTATAATCAGTGGTGGATCTTGGAATGTAGGAAGGGGGCAGGGCTATGGTGCAAGGGGTATGGCCAGGGACTTGGTGGGTGAGGCTGCAGTGGAGGCATGGCCAGGGTGCACAGGGGTGTGGCTACAGGCCAGGATGCCCCCAAAACATTGCCACCCAAGGTGAACCACCTCCCCAGCCCCCCATCCCTACGCAACTGTCTATAATCATATAACCAGGGTTGCAACACTTCAGAGTTCTGCACAACACTTAGAGATTTCCTGATGCAGGGCCAGTGTAGCTTCTCTCATTCACATTTCCACTTGTTATGTCTTTAGATTTCTCCTTCTGCATGATGAGTTGGACTCTTAAGCAGGTATGTTGCATGTGTATATGATAAGTGTATATGATAAGCCAAAAGCTGAAAAAGCCATTACAGTAATGTAGATCTCGGGGGAGGAGCTACCTGCGATGGCAAAAGGAGGCTAATTATTCTTCTCTCCAAGCAGACAACTATAAATAACCCCAGATACCCTTTCCAAAACAAAGATAGACTGTGAGTAATTAACTAAATAATGTGGGAAAGAATGTAAGATAAAATAGGGGATTAGTTTTGATTCTTCTCCAACTAGAACAAAAATAAAGGACTCTGTTTAAACTGCAAATAATTGCTGAAACGGACTGAAAGCAAAACAGTTTTTCCCCCAGTTTTTGGAGATATATGTCGTCTAAACAAAAAAGGAAGGCTTATAAACAACCTACGTGGAGACGACTTACGGCAACAGATAAAACATATAATCGTCTAGTTAGAGACTTTGAAGATATAAACTTAAACTCTAACGGAGACGAAAAAGTCATTAAAATGGCGGCGAAGAAAGCCGCGAACGGAGCTAATGAAGAGATAAAAACTTTTATACACAAGCTTATTACAGAGTCTAATCAAGCTCTTGTTACTACAATAACATCTAATATAAGGGCAGAAATGGGGCAATTGCAGGAAAAAATCTCACAGGAGTTAAAAGCATTGGACCTTAAAGTGGATGATATAAAAAAACCCCAAGGGAATCAGCAGACCAAACTAGCAGAACATGATGACAGGATTTCTTTGTTAGAGAGACAAATTATCCAGCTCCAAGACCAGAATAGAAGGAACAACATGAGGATTCGTGGATTCGCAGAGCAGCCACAACAAAGTCAAAAATCCTTGAAAGAGGAAGTTTTAAAATGGCTAAAAAGCATTGTTCCTGAGATTTTATGGGAGGAAAATGACATAGAGAGAATTCATTGTGTGTCAGCTGCGAAGAGAGGAATAACTCCCAGAGATATTATAATGAGAATTGCGAATTTCAACAAGAAAGATGATTTGATGAGAGCTATTAGAAAGAATCCAGGAATATTGAAGTATCGAGATAATACAGTGGAAATATATAATGATTTATGTCGCGAAACAATAAATTGGAGAAGGGAAATGAAACCTTGCATTATAGTTCTACAGAGAGCTGGAATAAGATACAGCTGGGGATATCCCATTTTTTTGAAATTCCAATGGGCTGGCAAATATTACAGAATAAATTCTCTTGAACAAGGATTGCAACTCCTGAGAGAACTGAAACTGATCCAGCAAGAGGAAAAGGAAGAGGAAGGTGCGGTTAGAGGAGCGGAAGAAGGAACAGTGGGAGGAGCAACTGAAGAAGGAGCAGTGGGAGGAGTAACAGGAGGAGGAGAGAAGAAGACTTCGGGAGATAAACGAAAGGACAGAGGCTGAGGAGGACTGGAAGAAACAATATGAAATAACAGAAGAAGAAGAAAGAGAACTTCATAGAGTAGGAGAAGGGTAGATGATTAGTGATTAGAATATATTCTTGTAGATTGTAAATGTATAGAGTTTGATCTATATATATATAAAGTAAAAGGGTAGAGAGAGGGAAGGGAGGGGAAGAGAGGGAAAAATATGGGAAAGAAAACAAATCGGGAGAGGATATTGGTCTCTATGCCGGGAGTAGGTATACCTTCACCCCCCCCCAAGACCATGGGAGGTCGTTGCCAAGGCAGAAGCGCTTTGGAGGGAAAGGGGGGGATGAATGTTTGTGTGGGTAGGGGAGGGAGGGAGGGAAGGGGGAGGGGAGTGGGAGGGGGAAGGGAGGGGGAGGGGGAGCACCATCACACTAAAGAGCCAATGGGGAGTGGGATTAGGAAACGGGAAACATGAAAAATGGAGAATAGACTGAGAATATCAACATTGAATGTGAAAGGCTTAGGGACAATAATAAAGAGAAAAAGGATAGAATCGATATTAAAAAAAGATAAGGCCGATATAATTTTTTTACAAGAAACACATGGAAAAAGAGATAAAAAAAATGAGCTTAGATTGAACTGGGTAGCCACTTATGAGGAAGCATTTGGTACATCCAAATCAAGAGGAGTTGCAATAATAATTTCCAAAAGATGTAATTTCATTGTAACAAGTGTGGAGTTAGATGAAAAAGGTAGATATGTAATTATACAAGGTGAAATAGATGGAGAAACATATGTTATAGTGAATATCTATGCACCTAATGAGAAGCAAAAAGAGTTTTATGAAGAAATATTTAATAAGATTAAAAATATGAAAGGAGATTACACAATAATGGCAGGTGATTTTAATATGGTGATGGATAGATGGAAAGATAAATCGGATCCATTAATTAGAGACAGATATAATAATATAACAATTTTGAATAAATTAGTGAGTAGAAATGAATTGATAGATGTTTGGAGGTTAATAAAGGGTGAGGAAAAGAAATATACGTATTATTCATCAGTTCATAAAAATTATTCAAGAATAGATTATATCTTTGTCTCAAAGAATATGATACCTAGATTAATAAATACAGAAATAGAAACAATAAAAGTGACAGACCATGCTTTGATGAATTTGGATATAACTATGAAAAGGAATTATAGAGAAGCAAAAAGATGGAGATTGGATATTAAGTTACTTAATTATAAGGAGATAGTAAGTAAAATAGAGAAGGAATGGCAAGAAATTTGGGATATAAACAATAAGGAAGTAACACAAGATGTATTATGGGATACAATGAAGGCAGTGGTAAGAGGATTATGTATTAAAGAATCAAGCAAATTAAAGAGACAATTAGGAGAAAAAAATTGAAATTAGAAAAAGAAATAAAAGAACTAGAGAATGATTATATAATAGATAGAACTAAACAGAAATTAATAATATTACAAGCCAAAAGAGATGAATTAGAAAAGATAGAAATGGATGAAGTTCAGAAAAACTTAATATATTTGAAAAGGGAATATTTTGAATATAGCAATAAAAATTCTAAAATGCTGGCTAAATCAGTATAATCAAAAAAAAATTAGAAATATGATTGGTGTAGTAAAAGATAAATTTGGTAAAGAAAAAAGGCTGATGAAAGAGAAATTAAAAATATTTGAGGAATTTTATCGAGAATTGTATTTAGCAGAAGATAAATCTGTAGAGAATATAGAGGACTATATTAATAAAAATTGGAAAGTAAGATTAACAGAACAAGATAAAGGATTGATGGAAGAAATGATATCAGAAGAGGAAATAGAAGAAGTAATAAATAACTTAAAAGGAGGAAAATCACCAGGATTGGATGGATTAGGTCCAGAATACTATAAAACATTTAAAAAAGGTTTAATCCCTAAACTAAAAGGGTTATATAATAGTATTTTAAGGGGTGGAAAAATTCCATTATCATGGAAGCAGTCATTAATAATATTAATTTTAAAACCAAATAAGGATCCTATGGATCCAGGTTCTTATAGACCAATATCTTTAATAAACCAAGATGCAAAAATTTTGACAGCAATAATGGTGAAGAGGTTAAATAAATTTATTTATAAATATATACATAAAGATCAATGTGGTTTTATTCAAGGAAGACAGATGGCAAATTTAATAGGGAAAACGATAAATAAAATAAATATAATGGATAGAGAAAAACAAAAACCTGGAATTTTAGCGTTAGATATATTTAAAGCCTTTGATTGTGTGGAGTGGCTGGCGTTAAAAACAATTTTAAATAAAATAGGATTAGGAGAAAGATTTAAAGGGTTAATAAATCAATTATATTCATATAATACATCTGTAGTGATGGTAAATGATGGATTTACAGATCAGATTCAAATAACAAGAGGAACGAGACAAGGATGTCCATTATCTCCAGTTTTATTTGCAATAGTTATAGAAATATTAGCGAATGTGATAAGAAATGATGAGAATTTGGAAGGAATTGGAGCTAAGGAGAAAAATAAAATAAGCTTATTTGCAGATGATACATTGTTGACAATTAAAGATCCGGTTGAAAAGATAGATAGAATAGATAAACATTTAAAAGAGTTTGGGGAGAAGACAGGATTGAAAATAAATTGGGCCAAATCGGAAATAATGTTATTTAATTATACTAAAGAAGAAGTACAAAAATTTATAAGTAGTAAAAGAGGATTACTTAAAGTAAAAGAATCAATTAAATATTTAGGAATAGATATTACAAAAAATTTACAAGGACTACAAGAAAAAAATTTCAAGAAATTAAGATTAGAAATTAAACGGAAATTAGAGGATTATAAAAATATAAAGTTATCGTGGTTTGGTAGAATAGCAGTGGTAAAAATGAAAATTTTACCTAAAATTAATTTTTTGTTTAAAATGTTACCAATAAAAGTATCAGAGGAAGAGTTAAAGGAGTGGCAAAAGATATTAAATAATTTTTGTAATGGAAATAAGAAATCGAGGATTAATAAGAAATATTGGTATAAAAGTCAAAAAGAAGGTGGCCTGGGACTTCCAAATTTAAAATGGTATTATTATGCAAATCAATTGAGATATATCATAGATGGAGTTTCAGGAAATGGTGATTTAGATTGGTTAGAGACAGAAGATAAGAATATTGAGATGAAATTAGAAAATATATTTTTTAGGAATTTTTCAAAGAAAGAAATGGAAAAAATAGAAAATCCTTTTATAAAAAATATAATAGAAATATGGAAGAAAAATAAAAGAAAATTGATACCGAATATATCAATATTAACTCCGATAGTAATGATGGAAAAATTTCCAATAAATTTAAGAGAAATAATAGAGAAAGAAATAAAAAAACAAAAAATATATAGATTAAAAGATTGGATGAAAATAATGATAAATAAAGAAAGAATGAAAGAGAGATTGCAGGAAACTAAGATATCTTGGTTAAATTATATACAACTAGAGCAATGGACAAAGAGTATGAAAAGATATGTTAAGGATTTTAAAGAATATACTAAATTTGAACAAATTATTATTCAAAGAGAAAATATGCAAGAAAATGAAATATTAAAAGGTAGTATAAGTGAAATATATAAAATATTAGCAAAAGAACAAGAAGAGGATTATCTTAGAAAAATATGGGAGGAAGAGACAGTACAAACTATAGATATACAAGAATGGAGAAAAATTTGGGAACAACGCCATTTAAAAAAATTATCAATAAGAATAAAAGAGAATTATTATAAAATAGTTTGGAAATGGTACTTGACTCCAGTGAAATTAAATCAAATAGATGAGAAATATTCAAGATTGTGTTGGAGAGGATGTCAAGAAATTGGTACATATATGCATATGTGGTGGAATTGCAACAAGATAAAGGAATTTTGGCAAAAGGTTTTTAAAGAGATAAAAGAGATTATAGGATTAGAAATACCAGTATGTCCAAATATAGTGTTGTTGTCCATATATAATAAGGTAGAGTGTACTCAGGCAAAGAAAGAATTAATAACAAATTTGCTAACTGCAGCGAGATTAATAATAGCAAAAAAATGGAAGACAAATGAAAAATTTCAAATAGAAGAATGGTATAAAGAAGTGTGGAAAATTGCAATTAATGATAAACTAACATGTAGAATTAGGTTTATGAAAGGTTTGGTAGAAACAAATGATTTTGAAGAAATTTGGAAAATATTTTTAGAAAAAGTTCTGAAAAGAGATGGTAATGCTACCCTGTTAAAAGAAGAATGGCAATTTTGGAAAGTGGATTAAATAAAAAGTTGGCTCTGGGGGTGGGGTTTTTTTTTATTAATACTTTTATCTTTTATTTTGTATTTTTATATTGTTTATTATCTGTGTGTGTTAAACTTGTGATTTATAGATGTAATTTGATATGATATGTGATGTTCAATGTTTAAAAGGGGAAAAAAAGTTAAAAGGTAATTGGTTTTAGAGAGAGGTTATTATTAGAGATATTAAGTAATAAGTTTATAATTAATAATAGTAAGAGATTAAATGGGAGTGAAAAATATTGAATTAAGAGTGAAAGTATAATAATAAAAATGAATATAATGAAAATAAGAATTGAAGATACGTAACAAAAATGTATAAGTTGTATGAACGGAACAAGCTGAACAAGTTTATGATTTTAGGGGAAGGGAAAAACAATAATATAAGTTTGCATT
Source organism: Ctenosaura bakeri (assembly GCA_948474755.1). NCBI lineage: Eukaryota > Metazoa > Chordata > Lepidosauria > Squamata > Iguanidae > Ctenosaura > Ctenosaura bakeri. The sequence continues at coordinate 96,370 of CAOLHI010004164.1, forward strand.
GTTTAAAAGAAGGGAAAAAAATTTGTTTTGTTTGTTTGTTTGTTTTTTTAATTCACTATTATGTATAACACATGGTGTTTTATTTTTCGTTTGTTTTTGTGTTATAGTTTAATAAAATTAAAAAAAACAACAAAAAAAACAGTAATGTAGATCTCTTGTCTGTAAGGCAACATCTCCTCTGAAAGACCAATAAAGCATAAATATCATAATGCATACCTTCCTCCCAATTTGGCTTGGCGCCCAATTCAGCAATTCAGATTTGAGCCTGGTTTGGGCTGAATCAATGGAGACCCAGCCTATTCTGATCTAAGCTCCAAATCTTGATTGATATTCAAGAACTTGGATCGCCTGTTCTCTTCCATTGGCCTCCATGGGGAAACCAAAAATGACTGTAGCTCTTTTCCACCATACATCTACATAACATTTAGGGGTATGATAAAACCTGTAGAAGGGATTGACTCTCAGCAGCTCAGTTTCAGGAATGCAATTTCAGGAGGTTTTGTGCCAGACACCTGGAAATTTCTTGTTCTTCTAAAAACCAAAAAGGCTTTTGAAAACCCACTGTTGCTTGCACAATCATGGCATCACCGCTTTTGATCTGGCACTGGCCCTGTGAAAAATTAGTCCACTTAGTTGAAAATTAGCTGACATATATGATCATGATAATGATGACAGTGTATGTGAAAACAGAGTTTTCACTCCTCACTCTCACTTTATTTGCCAGAAAACTAACTGGGGAAATTCAGAGATGCAGCATAAGGAAGTAGAAAAATGATGCAGAGATGCTTTCTTTATCAACCAGCACTCCAAACAGTGAGGTCTCCCAAATGAATTTTCCTGCTCCCCCTTTGGGCATTTGGTGAATCTGGAGCTGAAAACTTCTCTTTCCCATCACATCTTCTAGTATTTCCTGCCTAAGCCACTTGCACAGTTGGGTGAGGGAGTGAGAGTTGCTGCTCTCATTATCCTTTGTTTGTCCACTGATTTTTTTTCTATCTGACCACTGACTGCTTAGTCCTGACCTTTTAAGTGTTGCAGCAAGCTGTTGGTACTGCAATGTTGTTTATGCTAGCAAATTTGCTGCCTATAGTGAAGTCAGATAGCTACCGTGGGATATTCACCTGCCTCAAAATGGTGCTAGAAAATGCCTTGCCTTTTCTGGGGTTATCCAAACTGCTGCAACAACTAGAGCCAATTGTGGTAGAGGGAAAAGAAGTATTGCTGCCTGAAACATACAAAGACTCATTAAGCAGACAAACTGGCAAGAGAGAGAAACAGAAATTTAAACAAGGGTAGTCAAGAAGATAAAAGGAAATTAAAAAAAAGACTCTGTGAGACCAATAACCACTCATTCCTCACCATTCCTCTTTCACAGTTTGCTGCCAACACAGGAGGAAGAAGCATGAGAAAAGAATGACTAGCCGTTTCAGTGACTCTCCTGATGAGCTCTGTGATTGGAGAATGCTATTGAGATTCAAGCCCAAGACTGCACATTAGAACTGTCAATGGCACAGCCCATGTTCTCTTTCCTCTCTGTATCCCACCACCTTGGTATCTTCCTTAAATGGTCAGATTGGGCAACTGGACATACTGTGCAGACTTTTTTTGCTCATTTTTAACATCCAGAAGCACTTCAGACTGTTCCATTTCACTCTGGGCCCAAATTGGGCCAATACAATACGTTCCAGAGCTGATACATGTCTGTCCAACTCAATCTGGTTTACTTTGCTTTCTTGGGATTCAGACAAAGTGCTTACACATCTTAAAATATTAATGTATGTTAATCTGGAAGGGTGTAGGTTTCTGTCTTTCATTTGTCATTGCTATTACTATCATTACTACCGCTATTATGGCTTTTGAAACTGCTCCTAACTTCTGTTCTTGCAAACCATCTTAGTGCCTTTTTGGAGTGATATATCACAAAGCAGTATAGGAAAATTTTTAAAAGCAGCAGCTGAGATCCTACTTCACATTCATAATTACATAAAGATAGAATGTCCTAAGTTGCATAAACACAGAATACTCTAAACTTTAAAATGCCCTAAGGAATCAAACCCCACAGCCCACCTTAAACTTGATATTGCTGGTCCATGTGAAAGAGATCTGTCAGGAGTGGGAGTGGGGTGCTACAGAATGACATAGCTAGCCCCCTCCTGCCCCAAGCTGCAGTGTGAAGCATTTGCTCATTGCACTGTGGCTGGGAGTGGGTAAGAGGGGGCTTATCACACCACGACTTAGAGGTGAGAAGGAGCTAGCTGTGTCATTGTGAAGTGCCTGACTCACCTGCACTGCCAACCTCCATTGCAGAGAATTGCTCTCTCGAGTTAAAGGTGGGTTCTGGGGATATTTAGGATTGTGATAATAGTGCCATATGAACATGGAGCAGTTATGCATCTGTTAACTCTAGGTTACAAATCCATAATTACAATCCAGGACACCAGCCAGGCAATAGTAGTTAAGCAATGTATTCTTTCCATTCTCTTTGTTGGCCAGATCTCAAGGGGAATGCCCAAGAAAGTCAGAGAGAATAGGTACTTTTATTTATGATGGACCCAAAATGTTTTAAAAGGAAATGTGTGGTTTAATTACATTTTTACCAGTACATTGAAAGACTGAAGTGCCAAAGTGTCAAGGGACTTCAATAGATAAGTACTCTACATCCAAATAAATAAAACTACCTGGTTCTTTCAGAAGAGAGAATTGTTGTTCTGAATCAGTTCTGGCAGATGCCTGGCAATGAACTAAATTAACTGCTTCAAAGAAGAAGAAAAAGGTTCTTTTTCCTTGATTTTTTTTTCCAGAGGACTTTACTGCAGAATGCTAAAGTATATGCTTGCTCATTCAGCTGAAGTCCGACAAGTCCTTTGTTTCCTGTGGTAAAGAAAGAGCAAATTGTTCACAGCGTGAAAAGGTAGCCAGTGCTGCCATACTGAAATTTCACAAAGCAAAATCTGAAATGAGTTTGAAGTATCCTCAGGTAAAATATCTGAGAAATTTCAAGGGAAGCCTATAGAGTTTTGATAAAAAAAACAAAAAACTAGACAACCAAACTCTCAAGAGGATTCCAGACAACTCTGAGCTTAATGTACGCTATAATAACAGGGGGGAAAAGGGAAGAGAAAGGATTGTTTTAAAGCATTTGAACAGTTCTTTAATTTTCTTGTAACTTCATCAACAGCTCTGAAAACCCATAGCACAATCACGTCTCTGCTTCCTGACTAGGTGCTGATCACTCACTAAATGCAAACAAGAATAATGATGGAAACAAGCTGGTGTCTTATTTAGGTGAAGGAACCCTGACTGCTGATGGAAGGGGGGAAAAGAGGTAGGTGGAGTTGAAAACATACCAGATTTAGAGAAAGAGAGAAAGAGAAAGTGCACATGGAGGAGAATGAGGGGAGATGTTTGGTGGTTAGTATGAATAGTCTGTCCTCATGTCCCATGACACCATTAAACTCAGCTATACCTGCTATACCTGATGAAATGTAGCCTGTATGTCCTCCAGAGAGAGGGAGGCAATTGTGACATAGGCATTCATATAAACTACCCAAAGCTTTGCTGGTTGAGTCATACCTTAATTAGCCCAGTCAGTTGCCTCACCCTTGAACTGCATTTCTGAATTTTGAAATTTTTTTGAATTGTCTTCCCCAACGTTGTGCCCTGTAGATGTGCTAGACTGTGGTATCAAATTGTGATCAATCTATCTTGGAGTATAGATTTCAGCACCTTGGATAGCTCCGTGAAAATTCTAAAACCTAGAGCAGGTTTACTTCCCCACTGGCGTTGGAGCTACCTGCTACAACTGCTTATTCTTAGCCAAGCCACCCCCACATACTTCACATTACAACAAAGACAGTTCATACCTGTGTTGCTGGGGAAATCTGTTTCCCTGCCATTACAGTGAGGATGATAGTGACGCTCAGAGAGAACAGCTCAGGTTGAATGAAATAGTGGATGGTATCACTTTTCTAACTGATCAAGCAGTCCTCATCCTCCAGCTCTGGAAGGCCTGCTCTTGTTACACTGCTGATGGCTAAGTCACAGCCTGATCCTGGGAATCAAAAAGAATACAAAGTGAGAAGACAACAGCCTGAATCCTACTGTTTGTCTCAAGTAGAGCTGACCCATTGAACCAATAAAACTTACATGGATGTAAACTTACCAATCAATAGTTAATTCATCAGGTCTAACCTAGTTGGGACTAGTCAATAAGATTCTGGTCAAAGAGTTACTTGATATTTAGTTCCGTTGTTTTCTGTTTATAAATGGAGATTGTGGTGACTTTCAGAGTAGTTTGTAGAATTGTCTTGGAATCATCATGTAAGGTAGACTCTTTGTTTCCTTGTTGGTCATCCCTCCTTTTTGGATAAAATGAGCTGAGAAAAGATGTAAAAGCATTCCCTCAGATACATTAATTTACTGGGTATATTTCTAATGTGCTTTCCCAAGAAGAGTGAAGACCTAGAAATGGGAAGCCCTAAATAATTTAAAATGGAGCATGAAGCTGCGCATTAATAACAAAGTAGCAGATTAAACTCTGAATACCTTCATTTTCTGAAAGCCAGCCTTCAACTGCATTTTTTTCCTTCTAAAAGGCTCCTTTAAAGAGTTTCTTTAATGCAAGAACTATTTTTTAAATGGTCTGGGAATGTACAATCTAAATTGACCTATTTGTTCCACCCTCTTTTCTGTGCTGCTATGATGTTAGTATGAATATATCTGACTAGTAGCCTCCCTCTGTCCCAAACCACATTTAGAGCTGGTAAACCAATGTGTTCAGGCTTCCAGAATGGATAAATTTAGTAGGAATTATTTAAAGGACTACCAAAGTTATCTGCTTATTTGCTTCTCTGAAGCATTTCTATCACATAAATTGGCTAAAAGTTTTTCATTATGACTTACAAACAATGAGTGAAAACAAGACACAGGCTTAGAATTTCAAAATTATAACACAAAAGGAGAAAAGGGATGGGGATTTTTTAAAAAAGAAATCACTAAAATCTGCAATTTCACCATGCATTCTTGAGATTCTAAAACCATCAAATGTGGCAGAAAGTAAAGCAGATTGATGCATCTGTTCAGATGGAGATTCTGAATAATTAGCTCAGTCTTCCTCATGCTGGTGTCCTCCAGATATTTTTGACTATCAATCCCATCAGCTCCAACGAGCAAAACCATTGCTCGGGCTGATGGAAGTTGTGGCCCAAACATCTAATACGTACCAGTATTTGCCCACAAAGGCTGGGTTTGAATTCTTTTGACTTTAGATATGTTTGTGGTGCTGGACTATGACCGCAAGTTTTGTTTTGTTTTGTTTTCTGGATAGATGCCGCATGTCCAGCAACTACATGGCAGAGAGGTTCAATGTGGTCCTCTCCATGCTGAGAATAGCTACACCTGTTGTTAGGTCACATGAAAATTGTATTTGGTTCAATTTTTTAAAAAATGTTTATCCTACCATTCCAACAAAAAGTGCCTAAGAATAATAAATCAAATAAATCATTCAAACATCAGAAATAAAAATAAAACTTTTTTTAAAAAAATGAGAAAAATCGCTTTGCATATAAAAGAGGAGGAGGAAAGTTTTGATCTAAACTCAATTCTGAATGTGAAAGAAAGGAAAACTGAGAGATTTGTACATCTCTATAGCAGAGGTCAGCACATTGCACAGCTCCTTTAAAGTCTGGAATAATTTCCACACTAGACTGTTACAACACTATTCCACTTGCAACATCCTATGGAATCCTGGGGTTTGCAGTTTCAGGAAGGGCCAGCCGGCCCCTCCCTAAACTGCAAACCCCAGGATTCCATAGGATGTTGCAAGTGGAATAACAGTGCTATAACTTTTTAGTGTGGAAATGGCCTCAGGGTGGATTCATTGCATCCTTTACCATCCAACACTGGCCACAGCCACACATTTAGTACTATGAAGAAGCAGTCTTCACATGGGAGACATAGCGTGGACTCTTCTTGGCATGTTACATAGGCATAACTCCTGGTTACTGTCCCTGGACACTTGCCTAAGGAAGTATTCCACATCTCCTGTGCATTACATCTTCAATGTAATGGAACACACCTTCAGCTCTTCTCCTCTTATTCCATGGCTTTAATGGCCACCAGAACATTTCCAGAATGTCTAGGGAGTTAGCAACCAGCCCACATACCCCACCATTGCTACCATTTGTTCAGGCAAGTTCATAAAGCTCTAGTAATGTTAAATAGGATCTCAACTTTGGTCACAGGCAGTTTCTGAACACATTCCATTTCTGCCATTTGTAGTCAGGCTTCCACCTCACATTGCCTGACAACTTTGAGGATCCAATTATCATGGCCTACATCCTATTTTTACACATACTAGAGAAGATTCACTATATCAAATGGTTGAATGGTAAGCCAACACTTGGGTACATCCCATCAATCTAATGAGTCTATTCTGGTTGGGACAAACAGTAGGATTTGGACCTGTATGTGTATGCTTGACAACAAATTGGATTTTTATTGCACTAAAAAAGGAACTGCCTAATTATGGCATAAAAATGTTCTTGTGGGCTGGAAAAGAAAATATGTCTCATGCTGAAGGATTATCCTGATTTTATCTCAGCTCTGAGACACCAGAGGGCATTTGCTTACATCAAGGATGTATGTGAAGTAGGAGTTCCCAATGGGGATGCTGGGGTAAAAAAACATAAAAAAATATTAGCTTTGTATAGCAGTCTTCCCAATGCCTTCCTGTTGTATTTAATGCAGATCTTTATATTTTTAGAAACACTTATTCACAGGAAATTAGGCTTCCAATGGAGTGGGTTAGCAGGGGGAGAAATGACAGATGGCAATGGACTAACTCCAACTTTTCATTACTGCTGCGCAACCCTCAACACTTCTCCATTGCAACTATTCTAATGAGGAGATTGTGCGTCTATAGGCTCTTAATTATGAGACACTTAGGGAGGACTTGGGGTTGTAATTCATTGAATAGAAAGAAATCCACCTCCCAGAGTTGTACTTGCAGAAAGCATTAATGACACAGAAGAAATGTCCATAAATGTGCTCATAATAGAGAAGCACTATAAGTGCCTCCTATGCTCCCACAAAGCTTCCTCCAAAACTATCATACTAAGACAGGGTGGGTATTGAGGATGGAGTCCTACAGATATTGTTGAACTGCAAGTTCCAACAGCCATAGCCAAAAGATGGAGTTGGGTTGGGGTGGAATACTAGAAACTGGACTACATATGTAGTGCCATGCTTCATTGTTATGTGCCGTCAAGTCATTTCCAACTTATGATGACTGTATCACAAGGTTTTCTTGGCAAGATTTGTTCACAGGGAGTTTTCCTGTGTCTTCCTCTGAGGCTAAGAGAGTGTGCCTACCTCTGTTTTAGGATATAGGCATTATGCTATAGCTGCATTCAGCACTACTAACTAGGGATGTAATCCTTTACCAAGTTTGTCTTGAAGGTAGCAATTTTCTTCCTGCTGCAAGAAAGTCTTTTTAAAACTGCACAGTTTTTGAAGGCTGTTCACAATTCAGGACTTATTCTGCACAAAATTTGCATGCAATTACACGGCAAACAGCATTTTCTGCATGGAAAATAACATATCAATACAGAAATAATAACTCCAGCAAAAAAAAAAAAGCTACTTTCTATGCAGAAAATGTTTTTTCTATGCAAATCAACTCTGTGCATGATAGCATTTCTGTGCAGGAATTAATATTTCCCACTACTGTATTTTACCCAGCATTGCCCAGGGTTTTTATTTTCCTCTTAAGAACTCACTAAACTCTCTTCTCAATTTCCTGTAACTTTGCTCCAAATTTCCCAATGCAATCTGTATTCAGAGTTATTTACATACACAGTTTAGGTTCCTGAGGGAGTACACTGTCCTCTTCCTTGATGCTAGGCCTCATGTCCATAGCAACCAGCCTTCCTGTACCTACGAATTTTCCTCATATTCCCCAATCTAATCTTTATTCAGTGTTGTTAACATTCAGAAGTTGGGTTCCTGAGGGAATACACTGTCATCCTCCATGCTGCTAGGGCTCATCTCCATAGCAACAGGCCTATTCCAATACCTCTAACTTATCCCGATATTCCCCAATCCAAACTGTATTCAGAGTTGTTAACACAGAGGGGTTGGGTTAGAGGATGCACTGTCCTCCTTCTTGCTGCTGGCCTTGTCTCCATAGCAACAGGCCTATTCCAGTACCTGTAACTTTTCCCCATATTCCCCAATCCAATCTTTATTCAGAATTATTTACATACACAGTTTGGGTTCCTGAGGGAGTACACTGTCCTCCTTCTTGCTGCTAGGCCTCATCTCCATAGCAACAGGCCTATTCTAGAACCTCTAACTTATCCCCATATTCCTCAATCCAATTTGCATTCATAGTTGTTAAGATACAGAAGTTGGGTTCCTGCAGGAATACACTGTCCTCCTCCTTGCTGCTAGGTAACATTTCCATAGCAACCAGCCTATTCCTGTACCTGTAACTTTTCCCCATAGTCCCCAGTCCAATCTGTGTTCTCTGACGAAGTTGATGTACTGGCTTTTGATTTTTTTTGCTTTCTGTTGAATTTGTACAATGGTTTTACGTTTTTCTGGTAGCATTTCTTGTTTCAAATTTCAACTTTAAGATTCCTCATATGTGGAACTCATACAATCTACTGTGTGAGTCAAGAAGACCTTGTAACTATGACCCTTTTCGCACGTTATCCGTTTGCATGACTGGGCGAGGCTTCTTGCACGAAAAGCCTCAGAAGGAACACTGCTGCTTCCCTGCTGCTTCAGTTCTGCAGCTCTTCCTGGTCATGCGAGCACCCTGCCCCTTCCTACTGCAGTGCAGCCTGGGAGTTACAGGCTAGCGCTGAGGCAGGAAGCACTACCGGCACAGCTCAGGAGGCTATGCACGGCAGGTAAGTGTGCTCCACGCTCCTGAGCGTTGTGCGACCATGTGGCATTTTCAGCTTGAAGCCAAAAATAAAAAAATGTGTGCGCAGTTTGCATCACACTCTTGAGCATCGCGTAAATGTGAGTGCATCATGCAAACCTCTCCTCACATTTATCCGATGCTCAAAGGGTCCTTTTGCTTCCAAAACACCGTGCGAAAAGGGCCTATGTTATGTATGTCACTTTAATTTTTCTCATATCTGCCTCCCAAAAGTTTTCTGGTATCCTTATTGATGATAGGCCTCATCTCCATAGCAACCGGCCTGAGGCCCAAGAGCTCTCTGGCTGAGAATCCTAAAGGGCCCTCCCTAAACTGCCAACTCCAGGATTCCATAGAATCTTCACAGCCAGCCAATCATGTGAGGTCTTCTCACTTCACACAGCCAATCATATGCTGACATGGACAAACTGACAAATGCGCAGAGAAACGTTCACTTTTATATAGTAGATTTAATATCTTGAATTATCAAACACTAGAACAGATGTATTATATGTAAAGAGCTCATGGGTTACAACTTCATTTTTGTAGGGCACACAAACTGAAGACCATGGTATATAGCTGGGATTGACATAGTGTAGCCCATGGGCTGCATATATACCCTGAAGCCCACCTTTGTGTCCCTGAAGCACCCTTCCAAACCTCAAAGCCCCCAACTCCCCCTTTTTTTAAAAAAATCAGTCCAATTTTCAGGCAATTTTTGCCCCCAAACCACACAGAAAGGCCCCCAGCCAAACACTCCTTTTGGTTGGACATATATTTGACGAGAGTAAGTGTGCATGGGGCCTGGGAGCAATGTGCGATTGAGCATCATTTTCAGCTTCTAGCTGAAAATGAAAAGGTGCGCGATTGGCACCTGCCAGCCCCTGGAGCATCATGCGATTGTGAGTGCATTGTGCAGATCACTCCTCACAATTGCACGGTGCTCCAGGCACCCTTTCACATGGAAAATGCCATGTGGAAAGAGCCAGTGTAGTGAGGAAAGACCCTAAGATACATAGAGGCCTTTAGGTAAAAGTTTTACCTATGTTTCTCTCAGAGAACCCTTGCAGTGAGGGTGACAGGAAAGGTTGAAATATAGACGATATTAACTACTACTTCTCCTTTTCCTTCTCCTCCTCCTTGCTGTTGCATGCCTTCAAGGTCTTTCTTGCTTATGGTGACCCTAAGGTGAACCTATCAGAGGTTTTTCTGGGGCTATCTGTGTGTGATGCGCCCAAGGTCACCCAGTGGATTTCCATAGCTGAGCAGGAAACCAAAATCTGATTTCCAGGGTTATAGCCCAATGCTCAAACCTCTAAACCATACTGGTTCTTTCATTAACTACATAGGTCTAAACCCAATTATTAGTCCTGATTAGAGTGGACTCACTGAATTTATATATGTGTTTACCTGTGAAATGGTCATTGATCCATAGGGCCTAGTTAGGCTTAACAACTAGATTTAGGACTAACAACTAAACTTAGTCCGGGGGCAGGAATCATATGGTCCTCCAGATATTGTTGGACTTCATTTCCCAGCATTCCTCCAAGCATTGGCTGAGCTGGCTAGAACTGCTGGGACTTACATTTAATTACATTCTGGGGAACCACAGTTCTGTTTTGGGGGAGGGGGCTCCAAATGCCTCTCCTGATCTATATCCATACTAGAGTACAGGATGAAGGAGTCAGAATTTAACAAACTCCACATAAAACAGAAAGGAGGAGGTTCCTCCATTGTTCCAATGGAGATTTCCCCCTCCCCACTTTATAACTGTATAGTGGTATATAGTGGTGAGATTGTCAAATACACTAGCATAGGGAAGATTTAATTTCCCCCCACTCATGTATGCTTATGCTGAACCAATTTGAGGCCATACCTGTTTACCTGAAACTCTAAAGAAAAGCCTCTTAATGTAGCATGCAATTTAGTATAGTGAAAACTTATATTGTGAAAACCCTGGGGTGTAGCTAGAGGGAAGGAGAAAAGTGAGGGACTACCCCCAAATAAGAATTCTGCCCCCAATGAAAGTTTCCTTCAGTCCCCAACTTTTAGTGTTCAGTTCACACCTAAAACTCTTATATTTGCTGTGTTCACATTTGTTTGTTAACTTTCTCTGCTCCTTTTCTTTGGATGCCTAAACTGTATTTCTCAATGCTCAAGCGAAGTTTTAAGCCACTGCTATGATAGGAATATGAGGAATAAAAAATAATTTAATGTGGAGGGGCAGAAATCTTATTATGTGGGCAATGCACTCATTTTGCCCCCCTCCATAGTTATACCATGAAAGAGTCCAGCCATTCTTGAAATAATTGTGTAGGAACTTCACGTGATCTGACACATCAGTTTGTTGCGTAGTTAGTCAGCTGCATATTTACCTGCTAATCAGATATCTGGAGTGTTTATTGAGTATAACTAATTATTTCTGAGCATTCATCTGAAATGTAATGCCTGTTATTTATATATGCAAGATATGGTAACGAAAACAACATTAAGAAAGTGGATGAACACTTAGGGAAGAACTACATTTTATAGGAGACATGTGTTTGCTGCTAAAATGTATGACATAGCATCATCACTCTTCAGGTCCCTCTACCACTCATCTATTTCATAAGCTGAAATGAAATTATGGTGAAGAAGATATTACTAGCCAATAGAGGAGTTATCTTCAGTTAGGTTGTGCAATTAAAACATTATTTGGGGATTACATTTGTCTTCATTACTGAAAGCCTTGTTCATTTTGTGTTTCATTTCTTAAAAGCTAACTTGTTTCACATTTCATTAATTCACATTTCATTTGTCTTGGTACTCACATTTATCTTCAGGTGCTCCCCCTCTCCCCAATTTCTTAAAATTTATATTTTGTTTTCACTGTAGGCAGTAGCAGCAGTTCAATAGACACTGGCATATCCTCCTGGTGGCTGCCATTTTGTTTTTCCAAGAATGTCCCAATAAAGTGCAATGCCAGAGAATTATGGGAGTGGGTTGGAGATTTTGCTATATCAAACAATGGCAGCTATCTTACACTGTCCAATGTAGCATAGCTAGGGAGCCCTGGTGGTGCAGTGGTTAAATGCCAGTACTGCAAGCCACAAGGTTATGAGTTTGATCCTGCCGGGCTCCAAGGTTGACTCAGCCTTCCATCCTTCCGTAGGTCAGTAAAATGAGTACCCAGCTTGTTGGGGGCATGTATAGAAAAAATGTATCGAAATACATGCTATTTCTAAGTTGTTCGCCGCCTCGATCCATATGGAGAGGCGGGATACAAATAAATAAAATAATAATAATAATAATAATAAAAAAGAGTTCCTAAGGAAAAAATCTACTATGGCTCCTTGCTCATCACTCCCACAACTCAATGTTTTGCTACAATAGCCTGCCTTGCACAACAATTCAGTGACTGGCGGAGGGGTGTGTGTCAGAGGAGCATCTGGCTATGTTTTATAGCAAGATGCAAACCAATGATATCTAGCATCAAAGTTCACTGAATCTCAATGGCTATTTCCACATTACATTGTTATAGTGCTATTATTCCACTTTCAACATCCTATAGAATCCTGTGGTTTGCAGTTTAGGGAGGGACATTTGGAAGTCTCAGCCAGAGAGTTCTTTGACCTCAGTAAACTACAAACCCCAGAATTCCACAGGATGCTGAAAGTGGAATAATAGCAATGTAACAGTGTAGTGCGGAAATGGCCAATGAAAAACCAGTCTCTTCCACACATATTCCAAAAGACATATGCAGGTATAAGGTGGACTTTGGCTTGGCATCTCACTAATTGGATGTCAACCATAATACAAATATCACAACTATATAAATAATTGGGTCTGACAAAAAAGGGGCTCCATTGGTAACTTCCTATTTATTTATTTATTTATTTATTGACCGCACCACAACAAATAAGTGAAATCCTGAAAGGGATTGCCATTCCTATCCATTTTCTTCCTCTACATTCATCAGAGGACAAATGAAAATTGAGCCAAAAGGGTTGCATATGGTTATCTTTTCTGCCCATACCAACCTTACTTTTCAGAGCTATCCTTTCGCCCTATTTAATGTTCAGTCCTCCTTCTAGCATCTCTAAGAGAAGAGCAAGTGAACATGTAACATCGCATCCTGTGAGTGAAAACCTCTACAGCCACACATGACTATTATCTGCTTCAAAACATCTCTTGGGTATTTGTTGTTACCTTTCACACTGTGAAAGAAAGAGAATCAGAGTCAGGGAAGAGCTGCTAGTTAACCAGAAGTTTTAATGCACTTGTATTACTTCAATCGTTGTCACTTCTTTTTTTTTTCCTCTTCTCTTCCCCTACAACAACTTTCTTGAACCATAGTTCTGCCTTCTCTCTCTGTCTCTTTCTTTTTTTCTTTTTTCTTTTTGGTCTCCATAGAATGACATCTTTGCAGCTTGTTAGGAGCAGATAGCACATGTAATGATGATTTTAATGATAGCCTATCTTTGAACCGGATGAAGAAGGATTGCTTTCATAGTGCTTTTCCATTTGTTCCTGCTGTTGCCAAGAAAGAAAGAAAGCCAGCAAGGAAAGAAGAAAAAGGTATATAGCCATGGATTTATGAATCATGAGCAGAAGTTATGCTATTTGCCTTGAACTTGTCACAGTGCTGTATGATTCTGAACATTGTTGACCCTCTTCTTGTATTGATGTTGCCATTTAATACTCTATTTCCAGTGTGAAGCTTTTGGAATTTATGCTGGCTATTTAGTGTGGTTCTGGCATCTTGCCTTACACCTTTTGGGGAAGTGTCTATCTTATATCTGTGTCCAAGTGAGTAACAGGAAATCTAAACAAGCCAAAGGCGGTCATGAACAAACACGTACGTAGATCAATTGTCAAGTAGTAGATTACACATCAAGAGATCTGGCAAAGCTCTAGCTGTATAGATTCAGCTCCTCTGTTTTGGCAAAGCTGGTGTCATCAATAAAGCTGTAACATTAGGTTAGTATTTTGCAGTGTGTATGTGGGTGTAGGGTTGGAATAATACATACTGTAGTCCATACCACTTCAGTGATACATTTGAAACATAAATGTAGCCTAAAATTACAAAGAAAGAGAATAAATGCATTCATTTGCATGTCTGAAGTACACCTATGCCTTTGTACTAATAACAGCAGGCCTAATTTTTCACAACATAGAAGGTTCTTTATGCATTTGTGATGGCTGTGATATCTGGGGGTGTGATCCTGAATTGTTATATGGCTTATACAGAATAGAGAAAACAACTGCATATAACAGTGCAAATGCTTTAAAATTCATGATTGTCTCTTAATATGACTAATGTTGGGATAAAAGGAGGAGCAGGCTTAAAAAGGTTACAGGTCCCAAAATCCTCTAGCCAAATGGATCACAAACTAAGAGTAAAATATACTTGATAGTAGACAGGCTAGGCAACAACCTTGGAGTCTTAGTCTGTCTTCCTGTGGTTGGTGCTACAGTTTTTATGATGTTCATTCTAGGGAAATCAAGATGTCATGCACAGGGTTTCCAAGCTGTTTCTTTATTGGGTTACTACCCAGATTTAGAGGAGCTTAGCTTCAGATATTATATTGTCTGCCTCAGTTTGTTAGCCTCTGTGTTCGGTGCAAGTGTATGTGGTATGCTTGGATTTTAAATTACACTGGAGGAACCATGCAGGGAATTGGTATGTAAGTGATCCTCAAAGATGCTGCTGAAACCAGGTCTGCTGCCTATGCCATCTTCTCCTTTTCCATCTAGCATTCAACTCCCCTGCTTCTCTCTCAACAGGGAGAGAATTGCAATGGAGAAACTAGACACTTGCACACCAGTGACAGCTGGTGCCTTCCATGTGGGGGTAGCGGTACAGTGACTCTCCTCTGGTTTTTATTCTATATTTTAAAGGAGGTGTCCAAGGTGATGAACTCTTGCTCAAAATAGGTCCAGAACCTTGGATAATTCCTCTCTTTCAGTGCAATGTGATCTTGGAAATGACTCCAATGATCTTGAGCATTAATATACTGAAGGAGATGCATGATTCAGGTATGCAGACTAAATAAAATTAGTGCTAAGGAGACATGAGGATTTCACTTGAGTTCATTTTTAATACGAATGTAGCAAAACAAAAAAATCTTATTCAAGATGGAAGGAATTTGTGTTTTAAACACTGAGCTGCAGAAGTAAGTAAAACCAAAAGATTGGCCTATTGCAGGTGAGAAGGTTGAATGCTTAACTCTTAAAGGTCTGGCTTTGAATCCCTTTGTGTCCAGCCATATTGGGACTGAAAAATTGGTGCTGATACTCTTTCTTTCTTTCTGCTCCTCCTCTTCGCCATCTAGGAAGATATAACATGGACCCCTTCATACCGGAAATTTAAATTAAATTAAATTAAATTTAAATTTAGCTGGCATGAATAGTGGAAATGTGCATTTCTATTTGCTTTCAAAGAATTTACCTAAACTTGCAAATATACTCATTCTAAATGGAAAGCACTTGAGATTTTAAAAGTTCAAATGCCTAAGAAGACAAAACTGACAATCGTCTTATAGCTAACTTCTCTACCTTTCACATAAAAAAAGAGGAAAATCCAGAAACGAGTTCAGATCTGGGGCATTTCTACATACAGACCCGTTTGCGTGGATGTGAAACAGCAACAACAGTCCAGCTGTTATTTTTCCGATTAATTGGCACAGTGTATCTGCTGAAGGAGCCATAACAACATCTATGGCACCAATATAATATAAAGAGTGGGGAGGAGAGCTGAACAAGAACCTTTTCAATTGAACAACTGAAACCAAAATATGAATCATACTCTAATGCCCATCAGTGGCTGGTATATATAAGAAATAGACTAAAATGGAGAATGCCAAAATAAGCCAGTGAAATATTAAAATCCCAAGCACAAATAGGTATTTCAGATATTAAATGTGCCATGTTATGGATTCCAGTCTTGTAGGTTTTTATCTTGGATGTTCCTGACTTATAGCTAGTTTAAAATTGCAAATGGAATGTGCATTCTTCATGGTAAGCTCATGAGTTTTATCTACAGGCTGACATACCATAGTGCTCACTGTATCCAAACTGACTTCAATCAGCCTAACATTTTTAGATAAAACTTTAATTTGAAATTGTATGCAGCAGTAAGTAGCCTCCTGAACTAGACAGCTTCTGTTCTAGTAAGTAATAATTTAGCAATGTGGGTTTGGTTGAAGGCAGCTAATGAAATGTGCTAAATGTGATCTAATTTTTAATTAATTACCAACACTTTGAGTCATTTTTTATTATTTCTGCAATATTTTAGAATTTTGTCATGCTATAAAAAAATCATGGTTTGTAATCATTTATGGCTGATTTAATTATTGGCTTGATTACTTATTGTTGATTTATTACTTCTGTTTCTCTTCATTCTATAGAATTTTGGATGATGCTTAATTCATTTTGTTTCTCTTCCCCCAGCAACAGTCAAATAAGCCAGAGACAAAAGCTAAACTCAGGAGCTGGGATCATATAGCAGCACACCACTTACATAACTATCCATTATGCAAGCAGGATTACTTTCTCTGAATTCAAAAATGGAGGTACAGGACAGGGATTAGACAGTTGTCGACTCCAAGTTTTCTATTTCTTAAATGTCTGTCTTTGGCAAGAATCAAAGTGCTGTTGGAGTCAAAGCACTATGGAAAGGATGGCTTGTACCAAGGAATAGGTGATTGTTTAATACACCCTTCCCCTTTCCTCAGACTGGAACCAGGCATCTGATAAATAGTACAGGATTTGAAGCTTCCTCTTACTGCAACTATTTGGTCTTTGTTTTTCCCCACTTTCTTCATTGCTACTATCCTTGCCTTTTAATTATTACTTTAGTACTGCAGTTTAAGAATTTAGTACTGCAGTTCAGGAGTTCACCCAATAGCTATCTAGCAAAAGTTACTCATTCTGTAGGAAGATGCAGCCATGACAGGTATTGTTGGGGGTAAAAAGTTTTCTGAGCATTTAGTGTTTTGTTTTTGAGATCCTAAGCACGTCTAAGCAAGCCATTCTGTCTTCTTGCAAGGGCTGTGTCAAAAGTCAGTTAAGATAACTGACTGAGAGCAAGATAACTGACTTGTTCACAGAAAGAATGGCAGCTATGTTAGAATGTTAGAATTATTTGTTCTCTGTTCTCCTATCTCACAATTTAGGTTAAGCATAAACTGTCTCGTGCACATTTTCTCTCTCTTTGGCAACTCTATAAAAAATTTGATGTTTCAATAAAGTTTGTCCATCTGATCAGACTACTGTTGGAGCCAAGCTGATAGCAGGGGCTGAGAACATGTTCCCTCTTGGCCAAGGCTAAGTGTGTGGGGAGGGGAGAGAGAGAGAGAGAGAGAGAGGGAAAGAGAGAGAGAGAGAGAGAGGGAGAGAGAGATTCAGGGGCCCAATTTCAGCTTCATGATTCTACCTGGGAAACAAGGGTGGACTGGTATTTCAGTTAGGCTCAACAGTATCAGAATGAAACAATTAGGTGTTATAGATACAGTCTTATTCTGTGCTTCTTCTTGAAACAGCAAAAATAAATTTTGAGCATCTGATAGGCCCGGAATGTTGAATTCAGCTTAATCAACACATCACCTCCCTCACTATAGCAAGAGTACCTTAATCATGTTAGTGTAAGTTCAGTTTTTGTTTATTTATGTGTTACTTAGTTGTAAGGTTGAATCAGTGGTGGGTAGGTGTGGAAGAATTGATTTTGACAATCATTCTGCTATGGAAGGAAAAATCACCCTCTTGCCACTCCCCCCCCCCAATCTCTGTCTGTTTTGTGTTTTCTTTTCCTGCTCTATTTTTTCTCACTGGCTTCCTGTCTCTCAAAACTCTAGCCATTCTCCTTTGCTGGTGATGATGTTTAATTGTGAGGTAAGGAAAAAGGCCCTAGTATTGCCACCTACCACTATTTGTAAAGAAAAGGGACTGGATCAATGTCACTACTGGAGGAGAGGCACGAGGAAGACTCAACATACCCTGGCATAGGCTGACAGAATTGGGAAGTTCCATATTTTGTGGGACAGATGTTGTTATTGCTGTGCACCTTCAAATCATTTCTCACTTATGGTACCTAAAGCAACCCTATTGCAGGGTTTTCTTGGCAAGATTTGTTCAGAGGGGGTTTGCCTTTGCTCTCCTCTGAGACAGACATTGTGTGGCTTGCCCAAAGTCACCCAGTGGGTTTCCATGGCTGAGCAGGGATTCAAACTCTGGTCTCCTGAGTCCAATATCCAAAGCACTATGGCATGCTGGCTCTGCATCAGAGGAATATGGAATATTAAATTACAAATTCCCTTCAATGTGTAATTTAATATTTCATACTTTCTATTTCCAGATCAATATCAAATCAGATGGTGGCATTCTTTCACCCTATAATGTAGAACCTCCACCATTTCCATATCTGGTTGTAAAGAGGGTTTTTTTTTCTGTCCTGAACCAAGCAGTATCACCCACTACCCTAAGTTCTAATAATAATTTATTTATTCTGTGTTCCTATTTCCTAGTATTGCTAAAGGTAAATATGAGAGAGCTCATAAGCTCTTAGTCTGCTTATGAAAGCTTATACTTCCAGATAACCTTGGATTGAAGGCAAGCAAAAATTAAATCTGTGATCCTTTCACTTGGGAGCCATTTTCTGATCATAGCTTCTTGGCTTCCTCTTCCCTGCATTTCAAAATGTAAACTGCTAACATCGACCATCCGGCCTAATACATATTTTATTTGGGTTAATGAAATAATGATTGTGAAGTCCTTGGCTGTCTTAATGCACTGTATAAATTATGTATATAATTTGTATAAATGATGTATATTCTTTTAATGGTTGATATTAGAACATATTGACTGGTTGTGTCAGTGAAATGGAAATCCTCCAAATACTTGGAGTTTTACTGACAAGAGAATGATAGAGAGCAGCAGGAATCTTGGTTATTTTGTTTTAAATTGTGTTAATTCTTACTTGTTGTTTTGTGGCTTCAAGTCATTTCTGACTTATGGCAACCCTAAGACAAACTTATTATGGGGATTTCTGGGGCTGAAAGTGTGTGTGACACACCCAAGGTCACCCAGTGGGTTTCCATGGCTGACTGAGGAACTGAATTCTGGTCTCTAGGGATGTAGTCCAATGCTCAAACCCCTTCTCCTTTTAAAAAGGCTGGTATCTTGCAGTTACAGATTCACAACATGTGGATCTGTAACTGCTCCATATCCAGTAAAGACTACATATTCAGTAAGACTACAGTAAGACTTACTGTAAAACTATGTAAATGGTCCCCCAAACCCACCATTTTAACTACCAGCAGCCATATTAGGTGAAGGAGATCATCTGCCATTCAGGACACAAGGAGAATGCTATTTCTAGCACCCTTCCACTAGAGAGTGTAGTTGTGACAATCAGAAGGAGGACCCCTATAGCAATTCCTTGCCACAGCCCCACTTGCTGGTAAGAGTGGGCTAGAAATGTCATCTTCCTTTTGCTCAGTCAGCAGCTGAACAGGCCTCCTTTGCCTGATGACTGCTGTTAAGGTGGGCTTTGGAGCTGATATACATATGCAGCTAAATAGCTGATGTAAAATATCAGCAGCTGGTCTTTAAACATTTAGGCAGTAAAATGAAGCCATTTTCATAAAATGTAGCAACGTATACTTATAATCTCATCTCCCCTCATAACAGACCACTTAATCTGTTTACAGTACCTGCATACAACATCATGTATAATCTAAACAAAGTAACACACACACACACACATACATATAGACTGCAAAATGTCATGTGGACTACTGTGACTTTTTCAGATGTTGCTGGATTACAACTCCTATCAGTTTTAGTCAGTGCATAGTCAATGGTGATGGGAGATGTAGTCCAATAACATCTGGAAGACAACTATAGATAATAAATTGGATGTCTAGAGGGCTTCCATAGGGAAAAAAAACCAAATAAGGAGCTGTTGCAAGCATATGCTTGAGTGAACTCTCTACATTCTTTACTTAATATTTTATTGGAAGATGATTGCTATGCATAGAAGCAAGTAATACTCTGGTGACTTTAATTTGTCTGAGCATTTCTCAAAGATGTTTTAGATCCTGGCCTACATTGGAGATGCTTTGCCTCTTTTCCCAGGTAGGTTTTTTGTAGCTTTATAGCAGAAGTAATCTTTATCACCCCTGCTGGAATAACCTCAAAGGCTTTTCTAAAAAAGATGAAGCAAGCACCTAACTAGGTGCTTCTATTTTCAAGGTACCTAGATACCTTCCTATCCTTAGGGAAGACTTTGCTATAATGTAATGTGATGCAAATGCCAGGTTATAGTTCCACTTGAAAGAAATGTCATTAAAAATAATCACCAACTGGTAAGCAATGGTAAACACATATTCTATCATCAGCACATCCCTGCCATAAGGTTGATCAGCCTGCTACTCCTTTTTCTCAGACCTGTTCTCTGTCTCTCTCTCTCTCTCTCTCTCCCTTTTACTTGCTTTAATAATCCAAACAAATTTTATCAAGGACAACATAGTAACCAGTCTGATGGAAGAAAGGAATGACAAATTAATAGGCTTTCAGCAAGGACATACAATAATGTTGTTTGCAAAAGAATACTTTAAATGCCTGAAGTATTTTAATTTTTCTTCTTATGTCATGAGAAAATGTGAACAGTATTAATTGCATGCCTTTTAAAAGATGGAAGGTGTGCTTGTTTTCTTCACTTTGTGATTGTGGTTCAAGCACTAAAATATGAGACAGTTTCTCAGAACGAACACAGACAATTATCTAATAGTATCAAATTTAAAGTTACATATGGCTGTACTGTCTATGACATATTTTCCACAATTTGTGAAGACCTTTTTTGCTAGGTTTTCTAACACAACAACATGGTTTTCACAGCAACATGGTTATATACAATAATTTCCCTATGGCACTTTATATATCTATATATAAAAAAGATGTGATTCACATTGAGTTTATGGGGAAAGGCATGACCTTTAGAAGGTGTTGCTTTTATACCAAACCTGTGAAGTCACTTTTTTTTATGTGTATGTGTGTAAAAGTATGCTGCAGTTTTTCCAATTCCCTTTTCAAAAGGGAGCATCCACTTACAAGAAGAGGAGAAGTGAATGTTTCTTGGTGAACAGTATTTTTACAATAGAGATATTGATGATTCCCAGCAATGCATAATTTCAGAGGTGAATGTTCCAAAGTAGGAAAGAATATTCCAAATTATTTGAAAAAATGGCCAAAAATGAGATTGAGTGTTGGGAAGCACTTGACAAGGAAAATCCTGGACTGACAGAAATATTTGTTGTTTGGGTCTTACACTGCACAGCATTCAATTTTTGTTTTGTTTTGTTTTTGGCATAAAAAATGGAAAGAAACAGCATTGCAGAAGTATGATTTTCTGTGCAAGAATGTGAATTTTGTGCACTTTAAGTCAAACACTGCAAATGCAGTCCTCCCCCCACATTTGCAGGTTTGATTTGATTATTTGCCGGGCACATGCTTGCCTCCCCCCCCATTTTCCTCCTCCAATTCCCTTGCATTCCTCATCCCAGGCTTGTGAGGTTTGTATATGAAACTGACCTTTTTTCCCTTTGGGGAAACAAAGCCCACCCCCCACTCCTGGACGCATGTCCTCTCTGCCATGTGGCTGCACATGTTGCTGCTGATTGGTCAGACGCTCTCTTTGCTCCTACTCCTTCTTTCTCAAGATGGCCACTTGAAGGATCTAGAACACCACAACTCTGATGTTCTTCATCTGAGGTGAAAGTACTGGTAGCCCTTTACCTTGTCTTCCCCCTCCCTGACAATACCAGAGTCACAGGCAAAGGAATGCGCAGGGGGAGCCCCAGAGGGGAATTGTGAGGGGGATTGTGGAGAGGGAGTTATTTGTGTTTTTTAGGATTCTGTGCCCCCAACCCTTGCAAATATGCAGGGGCCACTGTACTTTCAAAATGTACAGAAGTTTCAATGACTCTCTTGCAGTGGGAAGAAAACTGTTAAAATTATTTGTTCTTTCCTTTGAATAGAATAGTAGTGAAGAACAACATTCCTACTCTTTTTGCAAAGAAGAAACAGATTGTTCAATGATCCTACAAGACCCTGTTTGGCTATGAGACAAAGGAACAATATTTGCATGCTGTCTTCTGTCAACTGTACCAGTTGCTGAAAAATTTGACAATCATCATATGGCACTTATCCACCCTGAGGTTTATTACTTCTAGAATGCTTCTGAAGGCTCTTGGTAACTATCTTACATTAAGGTGAGATCTAAATATTTTAAATTTGAGAGGAGGCCCACAGGCAACTGGTTGGGGGGAAGAATGGTTTGTATGCAGAAGGTCTCAGATACAATTCCCGGCATCACCGAGAAAGGCTGAAACAACTCCTGTCTGAAAGTATAGTATTGCAACCTGAAGACAATACTAAATAAGAAAGTGCCAAGAGGATGATCTGGAGTAAGACTTTTCCTATGTTCCTATTTATACACAAAATATTTCCAATAATGAAATGAATTTTCAGGTAAGTATTAAATAATAAAACAATCCAGTAATATAATAATAATGTAACAATTGTGCTGTGATCTTTTATCATGTTAAGGGCTTCTATAGAAAATGCCCTCAGTCTAATTGTTAGTCCCAACTAGATAAATAATAAACTCACTGACTCAGTGTGAACTTGGTAAATCAACACTTGGATAAATTCCATTGACTCAGTGTGTCTACTCCAACTGGATCTAACAATTGGATTTAGATCAATGCTAACTGTCAATCAACAGCTGGCAAGAATGCTATCACACGTACCAAGATGAAATGTGGGCTACAATTCAATAAAAGGGAAAATGGGATAAGTAGTTTGTGGGATTCCTTTTTGGCTCTGAAATTTCCCAGCATTCAATACAAAATTGTCTTTCAAGAATATTCAGTCAGCCCCAAGCTTATTTTTAACTGGAGGGCAAGAGGTTGAAGGTGGAAGCTAATGCATGCAAAGCAGTTGCTCTCCATGAAAACTATGACTCCTTCTCCAGGGAACACTAGATTTTCCAATATTCTTTTCCACTGCGTACACTGGAGGAAGACAGAATCAAGTGGTCCCCAAATATTTGAGATCTTGAAGGTTAAAAGTAGAATCTCCAGCAGAGTGTGGAAATACAGCCAGTGCAAAAGCTACATCACAGGTATTCTGTGTTTCTACACTTACCTGCAGACTACCAATAGGAGAAGGCTGTTGTTTCCAAGCTTCTTGTTTCCCAAATAACTATCTTCAGGTGATCAAATAGAGTGTTTTGGATTGGCAGCTTTTAAATTTTTGGTTGTTGAGAAATAGCATACATTTAGGTACCTAGTAAAAATATTCCTGGAATTAACTGTATGAACTTTATTTTAGTTAATCCCCACTTTAGGGACTATTGTGTCCCTAAATTGTGTGTAGCTGTCTGAATTAAAAAGAAAAAAAATCCAGCTTTTTGCTTTTCCAATGAAAGTTGATGGAGGAAAACTGGTGATCCAGATTCTTGAATCTATTTGACCCCAATCAGAATGGACCTGGACCACACTGAGTAGCATTGAATAGCACAGCAGTGTTGTAAAATGAAAATTGTTAATTTGAAAAGGCAGGATTATTCAACATATGTGTATGAGACCACTGAAGATGTAATCACTGGATGTATCCCCAAGCCTTGAAAAGGGGCATTGAAATGAGAGATTCCAGAATGTTAAAACAGGAATAAAAATAAATAAACAAATAAGTGGTCTCATTAATCCTTTAGAAATTATAACAGGACAGTATATTATATATTGTGGATGATATGCACATTGTACAAAGTTATCCTGAAGTGGCTTCTTGACAGTCAACCGAGATGGAACCACCTCAAAGCACTGCTTAAAGCAATAATGCTAGCAAATCTATGTAGACAGTGACTATTGGAAATTTCTTTGTCCTCTCACAGAAGTCTGAAGGCTATCAAACTGAGTTTCAAGGATAATCTATTTTATAGAAAAACTGTAGCCATTAAATTGTATATCCAGTTCAATGTTGTTTGAGGACCTTCATTCCACCTCATGGCTTCCAATTGGCCTGCTCTTTTTAGCTTTAACTACCTCAGACTCTTTTTACCAAGTGCCTCATAATTTGAACACAGAGAGTAATATCAAGCATATTATAAACGCCTCAGTTTCAGTATCTCCATTTTTAAAAGATGGTCCCATTATGAATAGCTGCCCTAAGTGGTCATGAGGACAATTTAGCTTCAATTTATAATTTCCTTTTGTGTCCTTTAGGAATGGTAGGATGACAGCACATTCCCATTCATCTTCATAGTAGTTGCTGGGAAATGTGAAGGTTGTCTGTAAAACAATTTTCTTATTTAGCTCAATAACCACTTAGAGGATTTAGCTACCTTCTTGTCCCAATAGAGTCACAAATCTTGTATCTCGCAGTGTGTGAACCAGTATATTAAAAGCACTTTAAAAAAAAGCAGTGGTAAAACCCTACTTACTGTGACTCAATGCAATCCATGCCATACAACTTTTACTACTGACACATGCTATCTGTTCATCGTTACACTTTTTTGGGGAGGGAGCTTTGGTTTATTCATTTGGAGAAACCTTGGTGTTCCTCAGAAGCTTCCTAGGAGTTCCATCAGCCAGTAAGGCACCACACAAGACAGTCAGGCCATGACTGTAGATATTCCTCTGAAATTTATAATCCTAAGTCTTGAATCTACTCTGGGTTCATTCTCAAGTCCACTCTGAGTTCATTCAGGCAATGATCTGAGTGCACTTGGCTAAAGTCTGTGTGGGAGGAGAAAAGTTTGAATAGCTGGCATTCAGCAACTGTGAAAAAAGGAGGATTCAGGATTCCATGCTAGGGATGATTATGTAAGTGACAGAAAAAAAATAATTCAAAGCTATAGTGTGGGACATTTGGAATGATGTGTTCATTTGGAATGGTGTGTAATCAGTTACGATTACTCCATGTCAAAATGGATAGTATGGGGAAAGTGCAGAAAAATGTGAGCATATTGGTCTGGTAAGAACATTTGCAGCTTATTAATTTAGTGAGGGCAGGGGAAGTCAGTAAGGGGAAACATGATAAAAGTGCATGATATGAGGCATTGCATGGAGGCAATGAGGAAAAAGTGGTGTCGTCCATTTCTTACGATAGTAGAACTCAGATTCAGTAATAGAATTCAGATAAAGTAAAGCAGTCAAACTGCTTGACTGTCATTTCAAGGTATATGTTCACACAGCAAATCATTCACTTGTAGCATTGGCTGTCACAAAATTTACTGGCTGCTGGTTTTGATGGCTTTCAAAGAGGATTAAACCCATTTGTGCTGAATAAAACTAATGGTTCTGTTCAACCTCTAGGTTATTAATAATACAATAATACAATAATACAATAATACAATAATACATATTAAATATGCCTCAGTGTACCAGTTGCTGGGGAAGGGCACCAGGAGTAGGCTGTTAATTTCAAACCTCACTCCTGGGCTTCACAGAATCATTTGGCTTGATCACTGTGTTAAGCAGGATACCAGTTTGATCTGATCAACCAGGACTCTCATTATGTTAAAACCACTGCCCTAGAATAAAATGTTGGGTCTTTTAGCAGTTTAGGATTGCTGAAATATTGCTAGTTTTGTATCTTAGCGCAAATTCAACAAGTTGTCCTGGAAACTCAAAACATGAAATATTTTGTATCCTTCCCACTTTCAATGTCACCATCAGTGTAGGACTTCAGGAACTCACACTCTTCAAGGACACACTCTGGCAAGGAAGAGCAGTATGGCTAGGGATCTGCTGAGGGTCCAGAGGCTCAGAAGAGTTGTTATTGCCAAAACACTTCTGGTGGGTGGCACCACTTTGCCAATTTGCAACTTGGATCTCCTCCACAGCAGTCATCTATCATGTTGTATTTCCTCAGGCACAACACCTGACATAACAGCACAACTGGGCCATGCACTGTACTGGGATAATATGATGTGTTATGCAACTACTGTGGGTCATAGGTTAGTGCTACCTACGGTAGGCTCTCAGTCAGAAGTGCCACTTGTGATATACCACAACTAGGTTTATATTACCACATTTATATACTATATAACATGGTAAGACAATGGTGTATGCCTTACCATATATGCCAAAGCTGACCCTCTGGACATCTGTTTTTTTATCCTATAGCAGTGATGGCAAATGTGGCCTCCAGATGTTGGAGGCTTAAATTCCCACTACAGTAAGGCCACAGCAATCCATTTAATGTCCTGTAGTTATGAATATTGTTATGGTACTTAGATTATAAGTAATGTGGTGTGGCAATGTTGTGTTATGATGTCGAGGTACATGCACATTTTATCGATTAAGGTCTGTTAGAACAGAATGATAGTATATGAAACATTGGAGATGAATGGTATTTGGCTGGGAGTTTCAACAGGGTTTGAAAATATATGTGTGTTGATTAATTACAGTTAATGTAGTCATTTGAGATGAAGAAAAAAGTTAAGTCAGCGAGAGAGCAATTGTGTTGAGGGTGGGTAGAGGTAATTACATGGAGAGTGATGTGACGTGAACTTGTAGATAGAAATATGAGTATCAGTAACAAGGAAGGATGTGTACAATAATTAATAGTGAGCAAATTAATCATTCTCTGTTTCATGAATTTTGTTCACACAAACATGCCTCTTGACTGTGATGCTAATTCCAGTGCTGGTGATATTAGTGTTATAAATGCAGGCACATCGGTATCTGTGGTGGCAATGACAATACAAGTGGGGATATTACATCTGATGTAATAGGGGATTGTAGTAGAGATGTTTCACATAATGGGGTTCTAAAAGTAGCTTCAGCAGCAGGATATGGTGGGTGTTTACAGTTGGTGGCAATGGTTTAAGTAACCAAAAGAGGCTTATCACACCACTGTCCACCTGAGAAAACATAACTGGTATACCAGAGCAGGACTGGCAATGTGCTAAGTGTCTGGCAGGTGAGATGAAATGTGATGGCAAGTGGAGAGTTTTGGCAGCAGCAGCCTGAAAGGGCAGAAGTTTGATGGCAGGTTGGTAGATAAGAAGGTTGACCAAAGGGGAGGGGATTAATGCCAGGAGGTGCTGACAGTGCCACACCACTGGCTTCCTTCTCTGACTTTAGCTCTGATGAAGCCTTATCATATCAGAACAGAAAGTTTCCCAAATTCAATAGGGTCATGATATCACATTTTAAAAAAATTATTTTCATGTATAAAACAGTGATGTAACTTTAAGAAAAAAAGAATTGAATGAAGGAGGAGGGCAGTGTATTTCCTCAGGAACCCAACCTCTGTATGTTAATAACTGAATACAGATTGGATTGGGGAATACAGGGAGAAGTTACAGATACTGGACGAGACAATTTGGGGAATTAGAGACACAGGATCTCAAATTTTTCTAACAAGTATTACCTATGAGAAAATAAAATCTTGGGCAATGCCAGGTATATAGCCTAGTTATTCTATAAAAACAGTATCTAAATTATTTGTTAATAATAAAAAAGCAGAATCTACATAATTCATCTCACTATATTATTAACAGTTGATTACTTATCTAATTGTCTTGCTAAAATCAAATTTCAAATTTACTGTCATTTTTGAAGAAACTGAAGTAATTGGGGATGCTGAAGAACTTCATTTGACCCTCATTTTCAACCAAAACCTAGCAGTTTCACATTTACTGGATTAATATGCATATTAGAATGCACTTATACTTTAGTATTGACTTTTCCCTAAATTTTTCAACAATTCTTAAATAAGGAAAATGTATAAAAATATAGCATATTTTAAATTAAAATGCTCATAATTATTAGCATTTAGAGTAAAATGTGTACTAAGAAATGGGGAAGACGCATTTTAAAATAATGTAAACTTTTATACATTTTTGTTATTCTGACTCCTATGAAAGTGGGGGGAGAGAATGAGCTGAAAGTACTACCGTTTGTCATCTCTAGGGGAGGGGGAATTCTGTTATGAAACCATTAAATCCATAATCTAGATTTGCCCAACTGCATCCCTGGTTACCAGATACCCTGTCAGATGTTGAATCCCTGAGCTACATACTCTGAAATCTTGATTCACTGAGATTTGTTATAATTCATACTTACTCTAGAAAAGTCAGAGAGACACAAACACTACAATTGTATCCTTTGAAAACGGTGATTAATTGCATAGGAAAATACCTGGCAAATTTATTGTTGTTTTTCTTTCCCTCCAACATGTTAAAACAGGAAAGAAACTGTGTCAAATTACAAAAGATTTGGTCTTACCAGCTTCTTCAAGGGAGAAGAAAATGCACATCCTGTATCATAAACAAACAACATAAAAGGTGTTCCTTCATTTATCATACGATGACCAATCAACTACTCAGCAAGTCACTGTGTAAAAAGAAAGCATTTTAAAAGCTTTATAGAGTGTGCTGTTTAACTGCATATGATTCTTATCGTATTACCGTCTGGAACATCACAGCACAGACTTATCAGTTTCCTTTGTTAAAAGGACACACTACTAATAGCTCGATTTAAACTTGGTGGCTTTAAAAAATGGCTTTGCATTTGGAAGGCATTATCTATCGTTGTCAAAATGTATGCAGACATTCTCTTGGGCTTCACATGAGTCTGGCCTAATACAGAAGAGAGCAAGGACCAGAGTTATCTGTCTGGCTTGCTAAAAGATACAATTCTAAAGAGAGGTCAATGTTAAAGAAGAAAGGGTCTGTTGATAATGTTACTGCAGAAGTGTCATTTCTTTCTCCTGTCCATCAGCAGAAACACATTAAGGTCAGGGTTAGGCAATTTGGCACCCTCTAAATATTTTGGACTACAATTCCCATAATCCTTAGCCAGCATTGCCAATAATCTGGGTTTGTGAGAGATGTAGTTCAAGGCAGCAGATTGCCTATCCAGAGCTCAGTTACAGAAGCTATGCTGAAGGTCATACTGAAAGTCATTGGTTGACCACCAAGCGACTGAAGGACAGACTATAGCTCAGTGGAAAGGTACATGCGTTGAGACTTGAAGGACTCTTGCAATTCCAAATCAGGCTGGAAAAGACTCACATCTGAAACTCTGGATAGTCATTTCAGTGTAGATAATGACAAACAGGATGGTTCAATAGTTTGACTCTGTGTAAGGCAGCCTTTTCTGTCTATGTCTTTTGATTCCTATCTTATTTTTTCCAAAGTCTTAGTGAAACCCATCTCCAGAGGAACATCTCACTCTACCTCTTTTATTTTTAATGCACCATGTTATTTTGTCTTGCAGCTTGAAACCCTATATTCATAGGGCTGCACAACCAAGTTATTCTTTTTTCAGTGAGTCATTGGCAAAAAGCAGCACCCATTTATTGTTGTGCAGTGCTTTTAGACTATTTTAAGAGAATGTGTCTGCTTCATTTAATTGCATCCCCCACTCTCCCTTTTTATTTTCACACATCTCCTGCAAGCCTCTCCAAACAATGAGGTTCTATTTAGTAGGCACTCACTGTGTCTCGATAAAGAGATCGTTCATTCTCTGGGAGTGATGTGTAAAGGCCACGAGTAACTACTGATCATTATATACAGCTCTGTTCAGATCTCTTCTTAATGATTGCCATGTATTAAAACACCTATTAGCAATAATAGCCAGCAAGCAGAATATTAAGTCCAAATTAATGGCCAGTGAAAATTAATGGCCTATGGCTTATTCCAACTGGTAATTACACCCTTGGCATTGTTCAATGTCATGATTTTTAATGTTTATTTATTTTTAAAGAGCTGTCATGGTGGTGATGGTTGTTTTCTTGCAATTTGACAGTCCTATCCAATGGACCAGACTAGGAGAGAAAATAGCAAGCTGCACTTACTCGGTCACAAGTTCAGAATCCTGTGGGCTCCAAATAAGAGCTGACTACAGTGAGTTAATGAAGCATTCTTAGAATTAACAAGGGCAAGGCAGTGATTTGATAGTAGATGAGTGAGTATGTCTATTCCACATTCATCTATCCATTGCCTTTTCTTTCCATTAATGGAGATAACATTGTGTTTTGGTTAAGTGGAGTGGTGGTGGTGGTGGACTTCAACCTTTCATTCTCTAGATGTTGGATTTCAACTTATATCATGACTTTACATGATAGGATTGATAGGAATTGGGAGTTAACAACATCTGAAGGCCTATAGGGCCATTTCTGCACTACATTGTTATCATGCTATTATTCCACCTTCAACATCCTAGGGAATCCTGGGGTTTTCAGTTTAGGGAGGTGCCTTGGCTCCTCCTGAACCCGCAAACTCCAGGAATCCCTACGATGTTGAAGGTGGAAGAATAGCACTGTAACAGTCTAGTGTGGAAATGGCCTAGGTTACCTAGATGTGCCTTAAATGACCTTACAGTTGGAATTTGTGTAGCAAGGGATTGTGGGAAGTCTGTTTCTCCTACTCATGAGTACAATGAATCTAATTTTCCATATATAAACTCTGACCGTTTGCCAATCAATCAATCAATCAATCAATCAATCAATCAATATCATTTTGAGTACTCTTTGAAAGCTATGATATGGTTTTAGACATCCCTCTCTGACAAACTTCCCTTTATAATGCCTTACCCTCAACCTTGTAACTATGTCTGGGTAAGAAAGGAAGTCCTTGCTGTGCTTTGGAAACATGATAAACAGAAAATGGTGACAGGGGCGCTAGCTGATTAGAATCTCAGGCTGATGAAAAACTGCATATGTCCAATTGTTCAATTGTGCAGAATTTCAAAGAAGGGATCCATTTCCCAGTCAAAAGTACAGAAAGCCATTGCAAAGAGCATCACATAATACTTTGTAACATACAATTTAAACTCAAGAGAGTGTTTCTATGAACCAACCATTCCTTTCCAAAAAAGGACCCATCATATTGTATAAAGGACTACTTATATCACAATTAAGAGATATAAGTTACCAAACATCTCCTGGAAAGTAAGGTCATCATTCCCTCCTCTGCTGACTTTCCCTCCTTTCTCAAATAAATTAAACATGATTCATTTCAGCTAGTGCTAGCTGGCACCTATTTTCATATACAACACTGAGGCCCTTTTCGCATGCAGTTTTTGTTGCGAGAGGGCCCCTTGAGTGTCACGTAAATGGGAGTGGCGGTCCGTATGATGCACTCCCATTTACGCGACGCACAAGAGCCGGATGCAGAGCGGACGCGCACCTTTTTATTTTTGGCTTTAAGCTGAAAATGGTGCTCAGTCATGCAATGCTCCCAGGGCCCGCATGCACTTACCTGTTCTGCAATGTGTCGGGTGAGCCGGGCTGGTTGCGCTTCCTCCCCCAGCGCAGCCTACAGCTCCCAGGCTGCACTGCGGAGGGAAGGGCGGGGCGTTCGCACGATGGTCGCACAACTGGCAACCCAGCTGCGGGAGAATGGAGGAGTGATACGGGTGCCTTGCACAAGAGGCTGCTTGTGCAAACGGCACCCCCCCTCCACGAGCAGGTAACGTGCAGAAAGGACCTGACTTGCAGGAATGGTCCCATGTCAGTATTAGGTCTGCCCAACTTATGATTCATCAGGATTAATGTCATCCCCTAGCTTGTATTGTGACCTGACAAAAAGAGTTAACCCAAACTATGTTGCTGCATGATAAGGTACATAGTGCATAGTACACAGTACTCAAGGCCAGTCTATTTAAAAAAAAAAAAAAGCACGAGGACATATTTGCTGCTCTTTCATGATACCCCAAATCTGTTGGCTCAGATGTCAACCTTGCTTTTCCTAACAGTAGGCCAGTTCTGATGACAGGCATTTGATACAATTTGCATTTGCTGTCCCACTTAGGCAGCAAAAACCAGCAGGTTTACTGAGCCCCTTAGAAGCTGAACTTAGTGTTTCAGTGGTGAGGCAGGCATGTTTTTTCATACAGTGTGAATATAAATGAAATATCCTACTGGCTTTAGTCTTCTTCCTGTGAACACATTCTCATTCTCATTTTTTTATTATAGAAAATTCACATTTCTATAGAAGGCTAGCAATGCCAAGACATGGATTCCTCACTCACAGATGTGTTGCTGGAATGCAACCAATATGAACTCCTCTGCTGACTTTCCCTCCTTTCTTCCCATTTTTTTCAACTGACATCCTGTGCCAAGGAACAGCATTATAGGAGATCTTTATATATTCTTGAGAATTAGTAGCAAAATAATACACTCAACTATATGAGTTTAATATGATTCAGACCAACACCGTTTCCACACTAAAGTGTTAAAGTGCTGCTATTCCACTATCAACCTCCTATGGAATTCTGGGGTTTGTAGTTTAGGGAAGGGCACTTTGAATTCTCAACCAAAGAGCTTTTTGGTCTCAATAAACTACAAACCCCAGAATTTCACAGGGCATTGAAAGTGGAATAGCAGCAGTTTAACACTGTAGTGCGGAAATGGCCCCGGTCAAATAAAAACAAATGTTCGTAATGGACCATGGTATGCAGTGAAAACACTGGAAGTGCAACATGGTTTTGGCCTTCATTGATTTGTACTTCCTCTTTCTGTGCTTAATAATATCTGAAAGAGAAATTTTGAGCACTGCCATGACACTAGCCCTATACAAGCATTAGTCACACTGGGCAAACTGAATATGAAGGGTCTGCTGAATCATACACAAACCTTGGGGGAAAAATATTTGGAAAAGTTACTCCTTCTGTGTCTGAAAGTTTTAGTCCAAAAGAGTCATTTATCCCAGTTCTGGCCACACCCTAAATTCATACTTTCCAACATTTCAAAGAGGAAAACCAGGACACGTGTGCCCAAGCAACATCAGAATGCAGTCAAGATGAAAAACAATGGCCCTTTCTGCACGAGGCAGTTAAAACGGTCCAAAGTGTCCTGGCATGGAGGTCGTCCGCACCTTGAATCAGTCTAGGTGGAGACTATTTAACTTAGTTCTGCACCTCAGTCCGATCCAACCCGCTCCCAAGTGGTCCTCCCCCATGCCAAGACTGGAAAAATCAGGTCTTTACATTTTCTGGAACGCGCCATTGCGTTCCTACTTACCTGTGCACATGCTCAGGCTCGCGCCAATGCGAGCCTGCGATCAGCAGAGGGCGGCCTGTGGGCGTGGCCAGCCTCAGCAGTTGGTCCACTCCCATGAAGACACTGGAAGCCGCCATTTTGAGCTGGAGCAGTGCGAATCTACAGACCTCGCACTGCTCCGGTTCGCCCTGCACCAATGGAGGAGCCCTGTGGAAGGACTCAAGGGACAGTGTGCGTTACTTCGGACCCAAGAAGAGCCGGTAAGTAATGGCACGGAGCGATTCACTCCCCTCGTGCAGAAAGGGCCGATATCAATAAGGGAGAACACACCAGCTAGGAGTACTGGAGCAGTTTATTTCTGCCTGATCCTTGAAGGGAAGGTTCCCCTCTCTCCTCTCCTCTCCCCCAATGAGTTAATTAAGCACAAACTACTCTTGCACTTTGAACTCAGTTTCCATCAGCTGAAGTGGGCTGATCATGAAGGGAGAAACTGGGACGAGGTGAGAGAAATGGGAACATTTTCAAAGCAGTTGAAAAAACTTGGGTGACAAACTTCTTCCTTCATCTCATGTACTCATGGTAATTATTTGCAGGAGGGAGCCTGTTTTACTCATATAAGTTTCCCTGTGTGACCTAGTAATAAAACCTAGAGAGGCTACCTGAGCAGAAAAGTCTAACCTCATTGAAGGCTTTCACTCTGAATATGTGAGAAGCTGAAACAGCAGCATTCCAATGTTTATCTCTCCCATCCCCTTAATCAAACACAGTGATGAAATCTCAGTTAATAACTCAATCTCAGTTGAGACAGGTTGGCTCAACACCACCTAGTGAGAACCGAACCTCTGGAAGACTTCTTGCCTCCAGTGCATGAATGGAATGCATACTTTCCCCCCTATGGATTCCACAATTTGCACAAAATATCTCTGGACACATCTTGGTTTCACCATTGTGAACCAGAGAACCTATGCAGACAGCAAGCAGCAAAAAACTAGCCTATTGCTTAAAAATATAGGAACAGCCCAGCTTACAGTTCAGATTTTGAAAAATAATGATGCAACAAAGCAGCTTTCATAGTTCACCTATTTCATATATGCAATTTCTCCATTTCACACAGCTTGCATAATTGATGCAATTTGTTCAATTCACACAAAATCTATTCCTGCAAATGCAAAAACTCTCTAGAGATACCTTGAAAATTTGTGGGCAGGAATGAAAGTTTACTTGATTATACACCCACACACAATTTGGTGGTTCTTCTGTTTGTTGTTTCTAGCAGGTTTGTTACACAATATTTTTGGCATAAAATACTTAAGCACATTTTTACATTAAATCTTTTTTAGGGGGTGGGGTACTAAATTTTTCACAAAAAGTTTTTCACAAAAAGTCCCAAAATGTCAATTTTATTTTATTATTTTATTTTATTTTTGTGACAGGAATATTTTATCTCATCCCACAGAGATAAAACTTGTGTGTGTGTGTGTGTATATATATAAGAGAGAGAGATATAATGGATTGAGGATTTACATACAAAAGTAGGTGAGTGAAGGCAAAGGCAAAGACAAGGAAGCTTCCTTAGGAGTCTCCTTGTATGAAGGCTCCTCCTAGGAAGATCAGCATCAAAATACCGATGTCTAAGCTCTGTGTGAGGCCCAACAATATAAGCCACAGGACTATAAGGGTGTTGGAAGGAATGTATTTCTTGAGTGTTAAATCCTGCCAGCTGTTCCCTGTACATTGTGACTGACCTGCTGGTGCCTGAACTTGAACTTTACCTCCTGGAATCTGTATTTGCTCTTCAGAAATAAACTGGTTAAACCCTGAATTATCTAACTTTCTATCTTCTTCACTTGGTGTACCTTTACTTGGTCCCTTTTGTCTGATTCATCTTCTGGATTCTCCTTTCCTGACTAATCTGTTTGTGGTGCAACAGGGCATTATCACCATTTGACCCTGTACAGTATTATCTTGCTACTGGATCCTTCCCAGCCAGAACATGGTAGATTCAAATGGAGTTCAGGCTGCCATCCTCCCTGTTTTTACTTCTGCCATCAGGCAAGACTAAGAAGTTGTTGTTGTTGTTGTTGTTTTTGACAACAGGTTTTTT
Organism: Ctenosaura bakeri; assembly: GCA_948474755.1. Taxonomy (NCBI): domain Eukaryota; kingdom Metazoa; phylum Chordata; class Lepidosauria; order Squamata; family Iguanidae; genus Ctenosaura; species Ctenosaura bakeri. The sequence continues at coordinate 131,403 of CAOLHI010004164.1, forward strand.
TGACAACTAACCAGATTCTGAGGAAGAGAGTTTAATGGTGTAGGGGTGGAATGCCCCTGCTTGATGTGTTTTTAAACAATTTTAATTCAGCTCATAATTGACTCAATTTAAAACAAAACATAATATAAAACCATTGTGTTTTTAGGTGCATGTTTTGAATCATCTTAGTTCCAGAATTAGGACAAAGGTGGGATATAATTAAAAAAACATAAAGGTTGGTCAAACCACTTTTCCCACTTTTTGCCAGCCTCCATGAAGTAAAAGTTCTTCCTCACCAAGAAAAAAAGTTTGCAGGCAGAGGAAAAGAGAAATGCTCCTAGACTCATGGAATAATACATTTGTTACTCTCCAGGTGATGGTTCATTGCATTCTCATCTGTGTTTGTACTCACTGTGCTAGTTAAAACTGAAATTATTCCTCCAGAAAACAAATGAGGTACACAGAAAATTTTGTCAACAGACTGAAACAAACTGTATTCATAAGCCAAACACCCATAACATTCAATAGGTT